>CP025650.1:18147961-18197379 GCA_003576665.1 Ipomoea trifida
CCTCACAAACACCATGCAATAACAAACGATGGAAAGGATCTTGAACAGACAGGTCCAGCACATCCCCATCGCCACTCTCTTTGATAAAAGTTTGAAGACACTCCTAAAAAACCGTAATTTTAGTGTCACTAAGATAATAACAAAAGCAAAAGTACATGAAAAGAGTAAAAATGCTTGGGTGCTTGGAGCGTAACAAGGTGATTCAGAATGTAAATCATTTGCATAAATATTTTATTTCATATTTACTTGCGTGTGTATACATTTAACAACCACAAAGCTCCTAAACATAGAACACTTGGACTTCAAAATTCAGTATCAACAAAAATAGTAGATAATTTATATGACACACGATACTGAAAATTACCTCATAATTATTGATGAGTTCTGGAAGAAAGTTACGGCGAAGTGCCTCTCTTGTTCGACAATCCACTCTATGCCATGCGGTTAATACTGCAGCCTTATCATTATTAGTGCAACTTTTCCGCTTTGACACTGAACTTTCAAGGGCCTTCATCATGGTAGCCTAACCAAAAGAAGAATAGGCAAAAAGAATGTAAAGGATGTCAGCAAAAATGGCATACATCATATTACCAGCAAAGCAAGACATGACGTGGATAAATAACCAAGAAAGTCCACACACAGATTTATATAAGGAGGCATGCATTTGTCACACTTTCAGTATAATAAATACTTTATTCCAGCTTAAGAATTATATAAGGTCAAAAACAACAAAAGTTAAATAAAATTTAAAAATAAAATAAATATGTCAACATGTGAAATATGCTTCCCAAAAGGAGCAAATAACCTCTTTATCCATGTCAATGTTCCTGAACTTGTCCCACTCTCCAAGGTTTGTCATGCAAAATGGTGAGAGAGGCACATCATCACCTGTGAATTACGAAGTTAATAAAAGTAATATAAAACAACAACAGTATTAAGTATGATGGACTAGACAGACATTGACAACATAATATTGGAAAGGAAACCAATGAAGGATATAGTTTACCAAAAGGTGGCGGAGCAAACAACCCTCTAATTTCTTCAGCATTCAAGCGAGGAACCAATTCCATCAGTAGACGGTCATTCAACCATCTGCGAGATCTTCGGTTGCTGACCTGAGATGAATATTAAGCCTTGGCATCAATAATTGCCAATGAAACATTAGATGAAACATAAAATCTTTGGCATATTAACTTTTCAAACTACAGTTGCCACCATGGTAATTTTAATATTCACTACCATTTCTTCCTTGTTAACCGCACAATTCAAATCCATGTTTAACCCTCCAATACCAGATGCAAATACTTAATGGTTTCAACAGAAACAAGTTAATTATCCCAACTAGCAGAAGGATAGAGAAATACAACATCTACTGGTTTACATTGACAAACATCAGGCAAGAAAGCCTCAAACTTTAAGTTGGCAGAATCTTATACTCAAGTCACCTTGACCACCCAATATAACACAGTATGACAGTAAAACTCAATATTAATCTTGTCCCATTAGCTATTCCTAGATAGATAGGTTAAGAACAAAGTTATGATCTTGGCTGCTACAGGTTAAATTGCACCATGAATTGGTCATTTGCTAACAGATGATAGATGAAGTAAAGACAAAACTCTCAAAAAGTTTCAAGTCCAAAAGCATAAATTAGAAAAATATTCAACTTTGCCAAAGAAAAGTTACGGAGTATTATTATGTTAAGCAACCCCGTCCCTTCTAAAATCTCCTATAAAGAAGTTTGAGAAAATTACTTTTCCAGCCAAGTTTTCAAGTAACTCAATCTTCTTCTCAATAGCAAACCCTCGGGACTTCACATTTTCTCCTGCAATCCATCCCGAGAGAAAAATTACTCATTCTTATAGAACATCCTGAAATGGATTAGAAATCGCAACCGCAGATCTATATCGAATAAGACGAGAAACAGCTGTTTCAAATCTCCAAGCATCAGCAGCAATTGAAAACAGAATGAATAAGAAAGGGCATTGAAATTCTTAGTCCATTGAAGTAATTAAACAAGTACCGATAAAAATCAGCAAAAACAAAATCCAGAACACTTAACACATAAGCACGCAGATGAAAGAACGGAATTGGAGAGATTTGGGTTAGAATTGAACCTTTGGGATTGTCAAAGAGGGCCGAAAAGATGAGATCTTCTCCTTGCAAGACTTCAGGGGTCGCCATGCTTGTTTGAATTTTGACTTCTGAGGAGGATAAAGATTGTTTCTTTAGAATCAGGTGTGACAGATCGGAAGAGGAAAGCAAGAGAGAAAATGGTGGTTGAATGTCAGAGGAAGAAGATGCGTAGCGAAGAAGATGGCAGCCAAACAGGACCTTAAATTGCAAGACTAGCAGCAATTGCAGAAGAATATGCCGTGACGGATTTCTTTATCCCTTCTTTGGTATGTTACAAATACATGGACATCGCTCCAATACGCAAGGACAGCTGTTTAACTGTTGATTTTTTAGGTTATCACAAAAATTTATCATATAATTGGCTATGCACATTAAACTGGAAAACAATGCACTTTAAGTAGAGGTGAAGGGTGGTAACACGGGTTGGCCTGTGGGTTAGACGGGCCAATCCGTATAACCCAGGTTACCATCCCCACCCTACCCAAACTCCAAAATTTGAACCCTTAACCTTTCACATAAAATACCACTATTGAAACCAACTATGCAAATGACTTTTATTGAACATGGTTATATACGAATATATTTATTTAGATCATGCAAGTATTATATACAATTTATTTATATTAAATTTATTACAAGTATTAATTAATACATTTAATTGTATCTTTATATTAATATTAATATATAATTTATTTATATTAAATTTATTACTAGTATTAATTAATGCAATTAATTGTATCTTTATATAAATATTAATATAAAATTTATTAATTTATTACTAGTATTAATTAATACAATTAATTGTATCTTTATATGAATATTAAGGAAAAAAGCACTTTTGGTCCCCCAATTAGTATCACATTTGAAATGTTATCCCTATCTTTCAATTTGAACACATTTCGTCCCTCAATTATTGAGACGATTGCCAATTTAGTCCTTCTGTTAGGTTATCTCAATTAACACCGTTTATACCGTGGGACAATTTAGAATTTCACATTATAAAATGCACTTTTGGTCCCTCACCATCCCAAGATTGATCTTTCGCAGGAAGATAAAGCCAAAGGAAAACTAGACACAAAACAGCATCTACCTGAGAAACCTTAACACCGTTCTCTCCTTGCTCCCCTCTAAACTCAATAAATATAGATTCTGCAATGTTTCCACGGGCAAAAATCCCAACAGAGTGAATGCAGTGGCGGTCTGCCGCAGCGATGTTGTTGAATGTAGTGGCGGTCTGAGTTTGGGAAGTTGAAGACGATCCTCGTGACGCAACAGGTGGATTCCCGGGTTTACTTTCGGAGATTGCACTGAGAAAGGGAATACTCACGACGGTTCTAGCCGGCATCTGGAGTCGGACGGGGGAGCTGATCCAAACTGCAGCCATGGAAGACGAAAGCAAAACGCCAGTTTCTTCTGCGCCATTCTACGGAAACAATGAAACAAACGATATGTTGTTTATGTTGTAAGCCTTAATGCTGCAAAAACATTCAAAATGGTATATGAAACCTATATTTATTTTTAAATTATTAATAGTTTGAGTAGCGTATAGTTGGTTGAACTCTAAACTTGATATTAGAAAGCTTTGTCACAAGTTCAAATCTCATTAGCAACACTTAAATTATAAAGATTTATCAATATAGTGTTATTCAAATTATTTTATCTAATTGACTATGTTTCATATTTTGTCATAAATATTCACTTCACTCAAAAATATTTATTGCTTCGACCCTAACTATCATGTAACCTGTCCAAAACATTATATTGTAATTTATAATGTATTTTATATTTAAACCTTATTATGATTGTTTGATATTTTGTTAATGACATTTCTAATGTGATTTAGTTTCACCCCACTCAGTCAATTTTCTGGATCCGTCCCTGCCCATATCTGGGAGTATGCACTTCAGAACTTAGCATCATGCCAGTTCTTATAATTGGGCGCATCGCCCAGTTTTATGATTATTTTTAAACTTTTTTTTTAAATTTTTTAAATAATTATATTATATTAAAAGTGTAAATATCAATAATAAATTATTATTTAAAATATAATTAGATAAAATATTATATATTTAATAATTAATGAAATATTATTATAAAATATATGCATGTCCGTCATTTTACACGTTAACCACTAATAGTAAATAACTAATTTTATCAAACATATTTTTACAAACCACTAATGCAATCCATTGGTCAAACCCGTTAGAACAATTCGACCTCTAACCACGGATTGCCAAACAAGACTGTTATCTTAGCTTTGCTTTGTGTACTGACTTCATTTATTAATCATACCATAAGCTGGGGTACTCACAAGTTACAACCTGACATCACAGTTTCTAATCCGTTCTTATTTACTCTCACATTTCCTACCCCTAAATTACCTAAGGTGTGTTTGCTTCATCATGAGAATCAGAATGAAAATTAAATATTTAGTAATGGTAATAAAATTTTGTGAAAAATATTTTACATGTTCGGTAGCATGGTGGAATTGAAATGAGTACCAATATTGATGTTTAGTTGTGTATAACCCTATAATGAGAATAAATGTTTTAAAAATACAAAAACAAAAAATCAATATAATTAATCCTAATATAATAGCATCCAAAGCATCAATATGAATTAAAAAAATCAAAACAAAAATCTAAAAGTATTAATTCAAACTTAAAAATTAAATTACCAATAAGATGAAATGATACATTTTTTAATTAAGGAATGAGATTTTTAATTGAAGGGGGTAATCAAACTTCATACTTAGAAAATTTGTGATTACCCATGAACCAAACGCACCCGAGGTTGGATTAAAAAAAGCCATCAAATATATATACTTAGAAATTTTGTGATTACACTGATATCAAGTTTTAAAGACAGAGATACAACCTTACTACCTCTCTACGGCCGTGAGAAATCAATTACGGAGTAGTAATTAGAGGATGAAGATCAACAACTCTTCTTCTCGCTTTGTATCCATTTTTGTACAAAATTTCATAAATTTCAAAACTTTCTGATTTGGTTTGTACAAAAACAAAGTTAACAAAATAAAGAAAAAGAGAAAATTGCTTGATTCATAAACTGCTGCACAAGAACATCACAATTCATAATCAACATTATGAAAGTATATAGTGTTTTAATTCTACTTGGAGCATGACCCACTTAGCAAACTGCAAAACATAAACACATTAATATGTTCTACCGCGCCTTAAAAAACATCCTATGGAGATCATATAAAGTTTCAATCCTCGATTTTGATCCGTGAACCACATAGGAAGCTCTCATGGCATCCATCACCAACGCGGACAGAGTATTGGTGGACGGGCCTAGAAAGGAAGGCGGGCAACTGAGCAAGCAATTCACATACACACTCATCGTCAACTTCTCTCATCCATCTGCAGCAAAGCTCTTCTTCGGGATTGTGGTGGTGCCTATGATGACGATGATGATTCCCCCTGCTGCTGTGTGGCGGCGACCCATGCCCATGCCTGTGTCGTCCATCTGTATGGTTTCGGCTAGGAGCAGAGACGAGCGAGTGGTGAGAAGGTGGAGGGTTCACCACAAATGGCAGAAATGAACATGCATGGTTAACGAGTGTTATCTGTGCTGCGCAAACAGGGTCAACGGCTTTCCAAAGGCTCTCGGTCATGGGGCAAAGCACCAGCAACACTAAAAAGAAGGCTGCTTTATGGATATTGCTTCCATCCATGCTTGTTATGCCTGCAAGAACATGCACCAAATAGCCAACAAAAGTAACCAACAAACAGTTAGTACTTCTGGTTATATACAAGTTCATTCATAAATCATAGGCATTTTCTGCTCTCTAGTTAGGTAAGTTGAGAAAAGAAAGTCGGAAGGAAGACAAGAAAGTACGAAGGCAAAAGAAGGTGGTTCCGGTTTCTGCTTGGAGCTGAGTTTATTAGGTCAATGGTAGAAATGACACATTAAATTTGTGACAAATTGTTTAGTTTAAGCTTTATTTATTACAGTATATTATTATATATACATTGGCTGTCCCAGACTTGAGGAATTTAAAAGCTTTTGACCAAAAGAGAATTTATGTTGCCACTTATCACAAACAGGAATTTCGATTTTGCACAAGTACACACAACATTAGATATAGACACTTGTTAGAAGTAAAAAAATGTGGGGTATCTATTTAGGATGCAACTACTCATTGGCTGTTTCACTGGAAAAACCACCTCTCACCAGACAAAATAAGATTTTGAAATGAGATACTTCTTCACGTTAATCTAGCACAAAATATACCTATAGCATTTAAAAAAAAATTGTAGCATAAAACAACCTATTTTGCCCCACGTTGAACATGATCAAACACTCTGTAAGCAATGAAATCAACTTACAAAGGCAATGAAAACATTCTCTGCTCAGCTTGGCATGCATTCAAGACCAGCTTTCTCTGTTGAATTCCATGGTCCTTACAATTTCTCACTGCTCCTAAATTGTCTCCATGATCATCTACTATTGCACTCCTTGCTGCTATGAAGTTCATATCCTTCCGAATCATTTCTCTCTGTAATCTCAGCTGCTCAGACTTCTTTTTATGCCCCTCAGCCAGCAACTCCAGAAATTTATCTTTAATCTCGAGAAGTGGGTCTAGATCAATCAGTTCATCGGCCTTGTATGCTTCCCTCAACATTGCAGTCTTGATCCCAGCCTTCAATGACACGTAAAAAATCCCCGAATGCCTAGTGAACAAATTGGGAAATGCATTCGAGAACCTATACTCCTCCCCAAACTTCCCCAAAATGGGAATAGGAATCCTCTTGTATAAAGAAAGAGAAAGCAACTCATGGAAAATGCCTACAGTCCTCTTCTCCATTTCTCTTGACGCTTGCCCCAAGTGCGAAACATCAGTGTAGGGCGATATATACGGCAACTCCATCCAATCTCTGATCCACTCCCTCATTTCCTCCTTAATGCAAAAACCAGGAGGAAGTTTCCAGTTAAATGCTGGCATAGTTCTTATTCCGGTTAACCTCGATTCTTCCTCTGCTCTCTGCTCAATTACTGACTTGCCAAAATCATCATTCCAAGAAACCAATTGCAAGAATGATTTCCCCTCTCCTGGAGACCCAATCAATCGGAAATACTCTGGATATTTAGGCACCAAATTAACCAAAAAGTCATTCGGAAAACCAAATTCTCTCTTCACCTCTAATAATTTATCTGCACTTATCACTCTATCTTTAGCCATCATCAGCAATTTACATAATTTAGAAACCAGCAAGTTCTCATTTCGAATATAAATTCTGTTTTCCTGTTCCATGAATTGCCGAAGCTCATTACTAGGGCGTAGGAACGGGACAGGATCGGATTTGGGTCGGATACGATCCATATAGGTATCGAACAATCCAGGGTTTTGGGCAAGAAAAGTTGTAACTCTTACACGCAGACGGAGCCGCTCGCGCCGTCTCTCTAAATATCGGAGAGGGATTACCTGACCAGGTTCGTTTAGCACCTCCCTCACTACCCTTGCGCAGAGTCTCCATCGTTTATCGTTCTCGATTGCTTGGTCTAGCTTCCGGTCCTTGCGCCAGGCAACTTTGAGGCTCGATATAGAGGTGGCGAATTGAATCGAAGCTCCGGGTCTTCGGGTTCTAGGGCTTAAATGGGAGCATATATTACGTAAGTAAAAACATCTGTGAAACATTTTCCTGTAACCCCATATTGAACATCAGACACATTTATTAAAAACATCTGATTTTTTCTTGAGTAAAAGGTCTGAGAATATTATTAATTTTAGTAGCAAATTAAATTTGGATACAAAAATGTAAAATCAACGCACACACATTTATATCAGAGAGTAGTATCATATATATTGTTTGAAAATATATCACAGAGAAGTTCCTCTGCTGATTTAACTGTTTGAAAATAAAATCAAATTTTATTATATCAACTAAAATAAAAAGAAAGAAAATTAGTATGAATGCTAGAACTTCTTTTTTGAACCGATCAAAGCAAAAAGGCTTCTACTTTCTTCCAGAATGCACTTGAACATGGATGAACTACAATTGCTCAACTGTACGAATAATGTTTTATATTTGCTCAACTAAATGCATGTATGTCGAATCTATCTTGATCACTGTATGAATAAAGTTTTATATTTGCTCAAAAAAATGCATGTATGGCGAATGAGTTCTTTGCTGTAGTCATCCTTATTTTAATTCTCAGTGTCATTGTTGTTTTTTCGATATCCCAAAAAAGTAATTTATTGTTTAAGTATAAATGCACACAGATCATTCAAATACCCCAAAAATTTAGCATTTACCTATTAATTTCTGACATTGGAAAAGAAATTTGTTGAACCGAAAGAAGTATAGATTAGATGAAGGGAGAAATGATCAATGGAACGGAATGGGACGGAAGTTGAAAGGTGAAACCCAAACCAAGAATTTTGGGGTAATAAGAACATGTACCTTACAATAAAGCGGTTCAAAGACACCACCTGTTCGATGGATTGCCTCAAAGGTATGATGAGAGATGGGCTTCAAACTTGAAAGCGCTGAGGGTAAAGAGCCGAAGACGCCTATGGCGGAGAACCGGAACCGGAGAGGCTGCGAGATAGAGAGAGACGATGAGATGAGAGCCTAAGGAAGAGAAGCAGAGACGCCGAGGTTGCGAGATAGAGAGGCGATGAGAGGTGAGAGGCTGAGAGAGACGGTGAGGTGAGGGCGGCAGAAGATGGGTAGCGACGTAGCGTTAGGTTGTTTGGGTGTGTCAGTGTGTATAAAAATTTGTTTTAAAAAATAGGATAAAATTGCTTGCAAAAAAAAAAAGTAAGAATAAAGATTATTAGTTTGCAAAACACTCGAATTCCCAAGCCTACATAAGCAAGCGATCAATCAGAACTCAACAAAACTGCACACCCTTTCCAGCCTTATCTCCCAACTCCTTTTTATTTGAATTCATAGTTGAGCACTATATCATATTCTTCTACTTCATCTGGCTCGACTGGCTCTTCTTCCTCCACTAACTCTCTGCCCATGATTCTCCCTTCACCCACTTATTCAGTCAGAACTGACCACTTGGAAACCTTGCCTCCAGAGCTTTAGCCATCGCCAAACACCTCTCTACCCTTGTTATGGTTTCTTCTTATTCCCCCTTGCCAAGGCCACCCCCAAGCAAATTCCCCCTACCACGTCTACTTGAGTAGGCTCCACTTCACGTTTACTTCTCCTTTGTTTCCTCAACTACTTTACACCGTTCATCAGACCGGTATCGTGAACCGTGGGCCCAATTTCTTTAAAGGCATGAACTTTCTCACTCAACTTAATTCCAATAATGGTCTCTCGAGTATTGTGACTTTCACAATTGTCTTCGACTTTTAATTTGAACAATTTTAATACTTGACTATCAAAATCTTTTTAATGTTAGTCTTTCCGTCAGAATCTAGTTAAGTGGACGTCAATTTGAGGGGTAAAAATGTCCTTTCAAGTACTAAGTGTATAATTCCTCTTCGTTTCCCTCTGTATACGCAAAATAAATCAAAATCCCTACTCTATACACCACAGATTCTGGTTCTTATCATGCGAATATACCTATTTGGCAACAAATTCAGGATAATTGTTTCCCAAACCCATCTATGACTCTAGAATGATCCTCTCAACTTCTCATCAATTCACCATGGAAGTTTCAGCAAAAAAAAAGTTCCATTGTCATCGCCCAAATACCAAATAGTGATCAATCTATGCGAGAATTTCAGCATTTTTGCACTTGTTCTACTTTTTCCTTGGTTTGTCCATATGATCAAAATCAACGAAAATTCCACTCTTAGACTCCCTTAGAAGTGTTACATCCATCTCCATAGCTTCTCATTGACTCAAAATGCATCTAGAATGCTCCATTTGACTCAAATGCCTGTCAAACCAAACTCCTTGCAAAATAACACAATTTAGTCCTAACCGACAAATAAGCACTTGCCGATCATTAAGTTGAATTTTTCAAGTGACTCATTTATTTTATCTTTTTTTTTTTGACCCTATTAGATGTAGTATCTGTTCAACAGCCCCCACTGAGGCTCGAACCCATGACCTCCTATACTTGGGAGAATCACTTCATGCCGCTTGACCACAAGGCGTTTAGCCTCATTTATTTTATCTAAAACATAATAAGTGTGAATGGAGGTTATACCATTCATTTATGTCTGTTTTTTCCGTTTAATTGTTTTTGTACATTATGTTATAAAAGTTGTATTTTACAATATATTTAACAAACATATCACTACCGTTATCTTTTCCACTATTGTTACCATGCACATGCATCCACTATAGATTTTCTTATTTTCTTCAATAATAATAACGTATACACATTATATATATATATATATTCTTATGCTATAACTAAATTTAAAATTTTAATATAAAATATTAATATTGCGCAAAAAACTAGTAGTAATTATAAATGGGAGATTCTCACCAAGAAAGGAGAAAAATAAAGATATTTGTAAGAAAATTATAAATTATGTATTTTAATAGAAGTTATTAAATGTTTGTAACAGTGTATTCAATTTAGAATTTAATGATCATTTGTAGACTTTTAACATGAAAAAGTTTATAAATATTTGTCCTACGGACTTATACAAAGTTATGAAAGTTTAAAAGATTCTAGAATAGTTTGGAAAGATTCTATGAAAGTCAATTAAAATCCTATTACTTTTGACGGTAAATACCGGGGTATATTGAGATCTGAATAGTAATAGTGGAATACAACAAGTAATCAGTATAAGAGTGTTCGTGTGTAAAAACCAGGTCTTCATCCTCTACCACAAGTCTGCTATATATACTATGGCTACAACGACTTTTCTTCTAGTGAGTGTAACGGAGTGCTGGTAATGAGGCACTGCATTGAGTGCTGGTAATGGTGAGCATTCATTGAGTGTTGGGTCGTGATAATGGAGAGTTGTTGGAGTAATTATCATCTTATCAATGTGTCGTCTTTGTGTAGAGGGTGACCGTTTGTTGCCTTCGGGTCAGTGCTGATGATTCGGGTCAGGTGTTGATGCCCAATTATCCTGTCACCAGTCCTCACACTCCCTAGTCAACAAGAGTGGTTGAGGTGGTTTGAGAGTAATGATTTGTGTAAAATTATTTTTTTCAAACGGTAAGATAATTGTGGCCGAGGTGCGGGACCTTGGCCACCGTGGCCGAGGCACGGGGCTTCAGCCATGGCCGAGGTGATGACCTCGGACAAAAATGGCCGAGGTGACGACCTCGGCCAAAAATGGTCGAGGTGACGACCTCGGCCAAAGATTGGACGAGGTGATGACCTCGTCATATTTTTTTTGTTTTTTTAGCGTTTTGTGTGCGAGCTCACTTCGACCGGCCGTATGCCCGGTCGAACGTCCACTCTCCCATCAGGTAGCTAGCGAGATTGAATCCCATGCTGGCCCTAAGGGACTAGAGTGTGTTGTTTTCGAAACCAAGCCTTCGGCTTGACCCGAAAAAATACCCTCCCGTTAGGTAGCTAGTGAGATCGGATCTCGATCGTGCCGGCCCTAAGAGAAAATAGTGTGGTGTTTTCGTAAAAAAAAACCTTAAGCTTTACCTTGGAAACACTCTCCCGTTAGGTAGCTAGCGAGATCGGATCTCGTGCCGGCCTTAAGGGGAATAGAGTTATTATTTTATTTGTGATAATTGTGGCCGAGGCACGGGCCTTGGCCATGGCCGAGGTGATGACCTCGGCCAAAATTGGTCGAGGTGACGACCTTGGCAAAAATTGGTCGAGGTGACGACCTCGGCCCAAATTGGCCGAGGTCATGACCTCGGCATATTTATTTTATTTTATTTTCACGGAATTTGAGAGGTGACACCACTTGAGGAGGTGACGTTACTTGAGAAGGTGACGCCACTTGAGAAGGTGACGCTGCTTGAGGAGATGACGCCACTTGAGGGGGTGACGCTACTTGAGGAGGTGACGCTACTTGAGGAAGTGACGCTACTTGATGAACAGGACACTACTGGATAAAGAAGAGGCAAACGCCGCTGATGAGGAGGTGACACCCTGCCCTGGAAGGCACCGGAGTAGCCTTCTTTTGTAATATGTAAAGCTTTGCCTGAGATTTGGCCTCAGCTCTCAATGAAAGCACCAATGACGGTAAATACCGGGGTATATTGAGATCTGAATAGTAATAGTGGAATACAACGAGTAATCAGTACAAGAGTGTTCGTGTGTAAAAACCAGGTCCCCATCCTCTACCACAAGTCTGCTACTTATACTATGACTACAACGACTTTTCTTCTAGTGAGTGTAACAGAGTGCTGGTAATAGGGAGCTGCATTGAGTACTGGTAATGTTGAGCATTCATTGAGTGTTGGGTCGTGATAATGGAGAGTCGTTGGAGTAATTATCATCTCATCAATGTTTTGTCTTTGTGTAAAGGGTGACCGTTTATTGCCTTCGAGTCAGTACTGATGATTCGGGTCAGGTGTTGATGCTCAATTATCCTGTCAACTTTAAAAGTCTTTGAAAGGCTATACAAGTCTTGATTGAATACGCTCTAAATTTCTTGACAACAAAAACAATATTCAGTTTAGTACAACTTGTTATTGATGAATCTATAAACAAAATATGTGCAGTAAATTCGTAAAAAATAATAATTTTTTTGAGGCAATTCTTATTGGGTTAGTTGACATTAAAGTACCAAGTGGTGACTATCTTTTACAATTTTAATTATATTATATTTTTGGCTTATTATATACTCCGTAATTCGTTAAATGATTTTTATGTTGCAAGTTGTAACTTTCTCTCTCTGCATGACACGCATGATACAATCTTATGTCGTAATACACGCATAACAAGATACTTATAAGGCCCATTGGAGCCTTGGAGGGTGGTCCACCTTGGTTTGACAGTTTATAATACTCTCTCCGTCCCATTTTATGTGTCTGGTTCGATTAACGAGGCTTGACTGAAGTGATTTTTAATTCGATTTTTCATAATATTAAATTTAATATTAATATACAAAATTTATATATTTAGAAACTACACTAAAAGTACTATTAAACACAAAAAATCAAATTTAAAAATAAGTAAAAAATAATAAAGAAAATAAACAAAGAAGAAAATGTTGGTTTGACCAATGAATAGTAAGTAGGACAGATAAAATGGGACAGAGGGAGTACTACGTAAACATTTATTAGGGAAAATTATATTTTTTGTCCCTAAGTTATAGGGTAATTATAGAATTTGTCTCTAAGTTATAGTAATACTCACTTTTTGTCCCTAAGTTCTCATTGACGTTGCACTTTTCGTCCCTGAGTTACTCAAATTCCAAATTTCGTCCTTAAGTTATCATTGCGTTGCACTTTTCGTCCATAACTTAAGTTTGCAAACTTCGGTAAACTTTCGTTTAAAAAAAAAATTAATCGAACTTTTTCAGTAAACTTTGTTAAAAAATATTGGCATTGAATCGGAAAAGTTCGATTAAAAATTTTATAAACAAAAATTTACTGAAGTAGTTTTCGTCCCTAACTTAAGTTTGCAGACTTCGGTAAACTTTCGTTTTAAAAAAATTTTTAATCGAACTTTTTCAGTAAACTTCGTTAAAAAAATTTAGCATTGAACCGGAAAAGTTCGATTAAAAATTTTTTAAACGAAAATTTACCGAAGTAGTTTTCGTCCCTAACTAGTTTGCAAACTTTGGTAAATTTTCGTTAAAAAAATTTTTTAATCGAAATTTTTCAGTAAACTTCGTTAAAAAAATTGACATTGAATCAGAAAAGTTCGATTAAAATTTTTTTAAACGAAAATTTACCGAAGTTTGCGCACTTATGTTAGGGACAAAAAGTGCAACGCAATGATAACTTAGGGACGAAATTTGCAATTCGAATAACTTAGGGACGAAAAATGAGTATTACCATAACTTATGGACGAATTCTACAATTACCCTATAACTTAGGGACGAAAAATGCAATTTTCCCTATTTATTATATTTAAACTAAATGTCTTTATATAAAATTTTTTAATGACAGAAAAAAATTTACAATTATGATTTAATAGGGTACATTGACTAAACCCAATCTTAAGAGAAAATTGTCATTTTGATCTACTAACTATAGGGGTCCTCTTAATTGCAGTCCACGACTTTCAAAAGTGTTAATTGCATACCCTGACTATTCAATTTTTGTCAATTTTGGTCACTCCGGCCAAATTGCCGGCAAAATGTCGCCGGAAGTTAAAATAATGAGGGTATTTTAGACATTTCACATCTTTCTCTTCTTCTCTGGCGAACCACCTTCTTATCCGGCGGACCAAGCAGCCATGGATGCCTGTACAAAGCTTAAATGTATGTAAATTTTCATTCGCTAATCAACCAAAAGACAGACAACTACGCACCGAATCCGAATATGAAGCTACAAAATACTAAAAATCAATAGAGAAGGTAAAGAAAAAAAGAATAAGTTCCAATCTCGAGTAAAGACAATGGGAAAGATAAACTAACTTTGATGTTAGAGAGAAGAACAAGAGATTCGAGGAACGGAGTCCGACTCAAGCTAGGGGGATGGTAATACTGGCGGACCTCGCGATCGGGCGCTTCGCCGGAGACATGAGCTCCTCATCTGGATGAAAATTTACGATGCGTAGAAGCTCTACACTCGCTTTGCTCCTCCTGGCTGCCTTGTCCGTTGGAGAAGATGGAGGCCTGATCGCCGATCGTCCAAAATTACGGTGCGCAAAAGATGGATGAAAATTTACGGTGCGTAGAAGCTCTGCACTCGATCATCCTAATTTAAGCTCTGTATAGGCATCCATGGCTGCTTTGTCTGCCGGAGAAGATGGAGGAAAAATTTGGTTCGCCGGATAAGAAGAGAAAGATATGAAATGTTTAAAATACCCTCTTTATTTTAACTTCCGGCGACATTTGGGCGGCAATTTGGCCGGAGTGACCAAAATTGACAAAAATTGAATAATCAGGGTATGCAATTAACACTTTTGGAAGTCGTGGACTTCAATTAAAGGGAACCCTATAGCCAATGGACCAAAATGGCAATTTTCTCCAATCTTAATTATTTATAATTGACTGGCTTAGACCAAGAATAAGCAATAGGCCACTCATATTGAGAGTTTAACTTAAGTTTGTAGTTACTAAGCCGACCCAACTACCCTTATATACAGTAGGTCATGTTTGGTAACATAGCTTATCAATCAATTTTGATTTGTTTGACTAATATGAGTGTTTAGCTAATCGATTTTTTGTAGCAGTGAATATGATTTATTAATGAATTTGAAGTAATGAATCTTTGTATTTTATCTTTGTATAAAATAGAGACAATATAACTAATGAGATTTTTTTTTTTTGATAATGAATAAATTTGTTTCAAAAAATGCATTGTAGACATCGAATTCTAAATTAAAGAAATGCATATGTATTATTTTTTTTTGTTGTAGCTACTAATTTATTTAATTTAATAAGAGTAATATAGTTGAGTACTTACTTTTCAGTAATATACATACTCTAATATTCGTAGTATATGTTCAACAATTATGCAAACTCTTTGAGATGGACTTTAAACCTAAGACATTTCTTATAAAACTTAATGGGTAATTAAAAGTTAACGGAATATTCCGTTAAGTTTATATTAATGAAACGTGAGGTTATTTAAGAAAAGAAAATAATATAATAGATGGTTATTCAAAGACCTTGTGGTCAAGTGGCATCCGGTGCCCCAATTAACACTCTCACATGGATGATGGGAGTGGGTTCGAGGCAACTGTTCAGTAAGTTGAGAAAGTCAGAGTCAATAATTCCAAATTTGGACTCGATATAATTACATCATATTTCTCACGTAAGGCAATTGTTTCACATAATCATATATATATATATATATATATATATATATATATATATATATACCCAATGTGCAATATTATATATGAGAAGTTTATTATAATTGACATTAAAATTAATATTTAATTTGTACGTTTATAAAAATAATTTTTTAAATACTTATTGTAGTTGGTATGGTATTAGGTCGTAGATTTTATTAGAATTATTCTAAAGTTTTTTTAATTTGCTTTTAGACATGTTTGTCTTCGTCTTCGTCTTAATTGCTTGCTTGCTTTTTTTTTTTAGTAGTGTTTCATGTACAATTAAGTTATTGGTGTTAGTTTGAAAAAGTACATATTTGGTATATAATATTTTTTTAAAAGGAAAAAAAGGTTAGATTTTCCTTAAATGCAAACAAATGGGGACGGTTTGAGAAAGTATGCATTAATTTAAGGTTACATCGTAGTAGAGGCGATGTAGTCCGTGTCTTCAGTCTTCATGCCGTACGTCAGCTACAACTACCCCGTAGGTTAATGCAAAAGGAAAAGGAAAAGGACGCCTCATTTCATTTTCTCTCTCTGCTCTGCTAGTCAACCTCAACCGGAGAGAGTAACAATAAACGACACGACTGGAGAGAGCGTGAAGGAAGCGGCGCAGTGGACCTCTCTCCTCCATGGGGATGCTAGCCAACGCCCTAGCTATGGCCCTTGCTATTAACGCCACCGCCAAGAGCTCTTTCACGGATTCTCAGGACATCGCCTTCGGAAACCCCTGGTGGTTCGTTTACGCCGGCGTTTCTTGCTTCCTCGTGCTCTTCGCCGGTATCATGTCCGGCCTCACTCTAGGCTTGATGTCTCTCGGCCTCGTCGACCTCGAGATTCTCCAGCGCAGCGGCACGTCATCCGAGAAGAAACAAGCCGGTGCTTCTGCTTCTCCCTCCTCTTTCTTCTCTGCGCTTTTTTAGCTTTCACTAATCACTACTTGTATAATCACTTTAATGTGTGTTCACCGATTTTATTAAGAAAAAATAAACAAACAAACATTGTGTTGGGCATTTTAATGGAGTGGAGCTCTCGCACTTCAATTTTGCACAATTCAGCGTATATGCCCTGTATCGATTAATACCTAGTCATCGGCACAATTTTGAGCAAACACTTAGGTTATACTATGTGTTCGGTTCAATTATGCCCTGCATCTGTTTGTTGTATTGCATGTGTTCTTTTCCTTTATTGGCGTAATCTAATTTGTCTGGTTCTACCGAACACAAATTCAAGTCTTCTTCTTCTTGTTAGCCTTTTCTCCTATTTGTGTATCTTTGCAGTTTCATTTGCCATTCTTGAACTGAACCACTCTAAACTGCCTCTCCGTTTCATTAATTAATGGTTAACTTGTTTGCTTTCAGCAATCATTCTGCCGGTTGTTCAAAAACAGCACCAGCTTCTTGTTACCTTGCTTTTGTGTAATGCTGCTGCCATGGAGGTGAGCTTGCTTTCTCTCTATCACCGTTATGATTTAGGAGTGGCATTTGTGTAGTTTATCAAATTGATTAGACTATTTCCCTTTTTCTTCCTGAGAAAAAGGGTTAGACCATAAATTCAAAGATGGAAATTTTCACTACCAAGCAGGAAAGGTCGTAGAGATGTACCCAGGATAAAGTAATTATGCTTCAATATCTCAAAGGAATCAGAGCTTTACTAATATGGTTTCCATTCTCACATGGATTCTGCAGGCTCTTCCTATATACTTGGACAAACTTTTTCATCCTGTAGTTGCTGTTGTTCTCTCTGTAACTTTTGTTTTAGCTTTTGGTGAGGTATCAATTTATTGATGAATTTCTTTCCATCTCGGAAGCAGAGAGATCTTTCTAAAACTATACTAACTTGTTTTAGATATACCGCTTCAGATTATTCCACAGGCAGTATGCTCTAGGTATGGACTTGCTGTTGGTGCCAACTTTGTGTGGCTCGTGCGTATTTTGATGATTATTTGCTTTCCAATTGCTTATCCTATCGGAAAGGTAAATTTCATTTATCTCTTGCTATTACATCTGGAAAATGCATTAAATCTGTTTGTTTCTTTCCTTTCTTTTGAATAACATGACAAGAGTGAAGAGTTTCCCGCATATCCGAAATTGCGCCTTATTGTGCATAATTTGGAGGAATTGAATGATCATTTTCATGATATTTATTCATTGATTGAAAATTAAGGTTCTTGACTTGATGTGGTGATTTATTCATGATTTTTATCCATGTAACGTTGATGTGGTGATTCAGGTTCTTGACTTGGTATTGGGACATCATGATGCTTTATTCCGGCGTGCTCAGCTTAAAGCCCTCGTTTCTATCCACAGCCAGGAGGTAATTTTTGTGCATTATTGAGAGTAAAAAGCTTGTGCATTACTGGGATGACCAATTCATTTTATCCCATGATGAAATTAAGTAATGCTGTGATACTTTCAGGCTGTAACTGAGCTCTTCTCATCATAAACTACTGGCTTCTTTCTTCTTTTACTCTAGGCTGGTAAAGGCGGTGAACTAACACATGATGAAGCTACCATCATTAGTGGAGCACTTGATTTGACGGAAAAGGTCTAACAAAATCAATGCATTAGTTCACTTTCTCTCAGTTTCCTGTTTCTTATTTATTTATTGCTCGGAAAGGGCAACCACCCAATGGTGGGAATGGCCAAGGTACACCCTTACTGGGTTCTATAAATAACGAGCAAAATAAGTGCATGTATGATGTGGGGCATATGGCCAAGGGCATTACTTCAAACACCTTAGCCCAAAAGCAAGAGCGAGGCTGCAAGGGACAAACCCTCTCTGTACAAAATGATGCGAGAGAGTGACATATACAGAAATCAAAAAATCGAGCATCAACCGACCAAAGAGACTCTCCTTGGTGTCACAATATACGATTTAGCTAGACAGCTAGTAAATAATAGTGAGATAAGAACAAGATATACAAGCAATGGTACGATAAAATAATTAGCTGTTAAGAAGTATATTCCAACAATGATAAAGCAAGCCCTATTTAAGTAGGTACATGCATGATGGATCAAGTATAAAGCCAAGGAATCTCCGGGCATGTCTGATTAACCAAGAGAATCACCAAAATATCACTTTTGGAACATAGCCAAAATTGAAAAGATTCCCAGGACTTCTCCCACAAAAGAAAATAACCATGTGAGAATGTCCTCTACCATATAACAAGCCTATTATTGTGAGATTAGTGAAGCTCGCCCAACTAACCCTATTGTATGGAGAGGATGTTAACTCTCTGTTTTGCCATCCTTTCTCTTTTTAATTTTTTAACATGGATGCCTTCAAGTACTAAATTGTTTCAGTTGATAATCTTATAAGATAAAGCATGAGAAGGAAACAATTTTAAACCACCATTGCTGGAACGATCTGAACTTAGAGTTTGACACTGCTGGAACAATTTGAACTTAAAAGTAGTTGTGTTTTCACTTGTAATAAGTAGATAGACAGCAAGCTCACATGATTTTTCTGTTACCTTTTCCTCCCTAATTTTAACTACCTCCGGTCAACCCCCGTCTCATGCATATTCTCAAAGATGAATCTTGTTTCTCCAATTCAGTGTCAATTATATGTGCTCTTTAGAACTTTGTATTTTTATTGTAGAGAATTGTGACTTCTTGTTTTCTGAAACACGTGCAGACTGCTGAGGAGGCTATGACGCCTATTGAATCAACCTTTTCCCTGGATGTAAATTCAAAGTTGGATTGGTGCGTTTATGCATAAGATTTCCATCTCTTCAGGATATTTATCTCCCTCTCAACCTATCTTGTATGTTACATTTGCCCATTAGCAAAAGAGTGCTGATTTTTATGTCCTATGGAAACTGTCCATTTCTTTTTGTGTCTTTACCTGTAATAACCAACATTATACATGGTGTTCTACCTTCTCAAGTTTTGAATGTTCATCTTGCTCTTATGATGAACCTATGCTTTTCTCCCAAAAAGTAAAGAACGGGGAAATCTCAGATCAGAGTAAGAGAACCTCATAGTATTGCATATTACTTGGAAAATTCTGGGAGGGAGAGGGGGAGAGAGAGATCTTCATCATTGCGTCATCTCCTATCGTTTTCCTTTTTTCTGTTGTCTGACATGGTTTCTGGAAGTCTGAAATCATCTATCTAATACACCTTGTACTTATACAGGGAAGCAATAGGAAAAATTCTTGCCAGAGGTCATAGTCGTGTTCCTGTTTATTCAGGGAATCCAAAGAACATTATTGGACTTCTACTGGTCTGTATGAAATTCAAGGGTCAAGATTCCACGACATCTATTATCTAGTTTACCAATTGCAGATTAGAGGATTAATACTGTCATGTGTTCTTTTTGCTGCAATACAGGTGAAAAGTCTTCTTACTGTGCGAGCAGAGACAGAGACTCCTGTTAGTGCTGTTTCCATCAGGAGGATTCCTAGGTCTGTCACCTCCCAATTTATTTCTACTGTTTCTCTGTATTTCTTAAGCAGAATCATAAGTACTCTATAAATTCTTATACACCACCGTTCCAGGGTTCCAGCAGATATGCCCTTGTATGATATTCTCAATGAGTTTCAAAAGGGAAGTAGTCACATGGCAGCTGTAGTGAAAGTGAACAGGAAAAATAAGAGCCCTCCTATTCTTCATGAAAAGGAGAAAATTCGAGAGAGCAAACTTGGGAATGAGGATTCACAATTAACTGCTCCTCTGTTGAAGAAGCATGATCAAATATTAAATAGTATTGTGATAAATGTTGATAAGGATTCGGTGCTGCAAACAGCAAGTAAAGAAAAGTCTTTGCAGCAAAATGGTGTTGTGACAAATAATATTACTGATCTTTCTGAGGATATTGATGATGGAGAAGTCATTGGCATCATCACTCTAGAAGATGTTTTTGAAGAACTTCTGCAAGTAACCTTTCCTACCCATGCTAGTGAATTTACTGAAATTTATAGGAAAAAGTGTCAAATTGGCCTCTTAACTCCAATAAATAGTGCAATGGGATCCCTTAATTGGAAAAAGCTCTAGTGAGGTACCCTAAACTAGCAAAATAGTGCAATCAGGTTCTAATCTTACATATTCAATAGATTTGGTTTGATGAATTCGTGATGAATTGTACATCTTTGAACAAAAAAAACAACTTAAAATGCAGGACTTTGACAACCGTGGCTTTCTCCATCCAGCAATATCACAGCCATTGCTATATAAAAAAAATGATTTTTTTTAAACAGCCATGGCTATCTTGTTTAGGTTTGACAGCCGGTGGCTGTTCTTAAAAGACAATTCAAACGCTTAGGATAGATGGAAGTATTAGAACACCACATGTTAGCCTAGTCATTCTTAATATTTAAGATTAGGGTCCAATTGCATTATTTGGCACCTCATTGAAGTGTTTTTTTATCCCCCTTCAGTTAGGGGACCCACTTGCACTATTCGTTGGACTTAGGAGGTCAAGTTTGACATTTTTTTGAAATTTATAATTAAAGTTAGCAAGAGGTGTCTGCATTTTGTAATGTATAGGTCCTTGGTTCCACATCTTTTATGACTTGTTTTTAACGAGTGCAGGAGGAAATTGTAGATGAGACTGATGTATATATTGATGTGCACAAAAGGTATTACATATCAACTTTCTGTTCGTATTTCATGCCTTTTCCTCCTTTTTATTTGACAATTAATATCTTGAGATAACCTTAGCACACTATCCTAAATTATCCTAATAGCATTTTGGGATTGTTTGGCATTATTATGATTGCAGAATACGCGTTGCTGCAGCAGCAGCAGCTTCATCTGTCGCTCGAGCACCTTCTGCTAGGAGGCTGACAGGTCAAAAGGCTTTGGTAAGTTGTGCAGCATCTTAATAACTTGCTTTGCAATGATCACAGAATAAATAACTAGAGGCAGTAATTTTGTGCATTCTGACATATTTGTCTCAAGAACACCATTCCTGTTGCTTTGGCACATGGAACAAGCCTATGGATGTAAGGAAAAAAAAAAAAAAAAGAGTTAATACCCAATTTAGTCATAAGCATCTTTTTGTGCTTAATTGGGTCCTTGACTTCGATGGTTTTACACTTTTACCTAATTGAGTCATCTGTAACTGTAGCTTGGTAATTTCCTTTCTATTCATACTCAATTTAGTCTTCGACTATAGTGGTTTTACCCAAATTAGTCCTCAACTATAGTGGTTAATACCCAATTTAGTCATCGACTATAGTGACTTTTCTTGATTCTAACCGTTGAGGATTCAATTAGGTAAAACCATCAAAGTTGATGACCCAATTAATTACAGAAAGGCGTTTAGGACTAATTTGAGAAAAATCACTATAGTTGAGGACTAAATTGGGTATTAACTCCAAAAAAAAAAAATGTAAACAAGAGATGGTATAGAAATAGAACCACTGGGTTTTCTCCCTTCAAAAAAAAAAAAAAAAAAAGAACCACTGGGTTTTCTTGTCTTTAAAAACTAATTATAAGTCATTCGGATATGTTTATACTTGAAAATTTGCTTGCTTTAGTTCCCTTACAAAATATGGATCCAGAATGGACCAAAACCAACATTAGAAATTATTCGTAGAAACAAATCTTGTGTTACTGTGCTGTCATTTCATATTTTTGTGGTTTATGTATTTGAATTAACCAGGGAGGCCAAGGAAAGCAAGGAGTAAAGGCAAAGAAGTCGGTTGAGGACGACTCAAACAGATAAAGCAAAACGAATCTCTTAGTGAGTGCCCACCCGGCTCTAATTGTCTATATAAGGTTTCTCTACGTAACTAAATTGCTTGACCAGCTACATGTAAGATGCGGATGATAGACTTTTTGCTTGTAACCAACCTGTAACACTTAAATCACAATGGTAGGCTTTAATGATGAGTATGGTATAGTAATATTTTGTAGATATAGATAGATTCTTCCTTCTCTGTTTTATATACGTATTTGATTTTTCTTATGAAATTTTCCTCCATTTCAGCTCGTGTAAAATAAAATGAGAGAAATTTATATTGGTTCTAATGACTAAATATTTTAGAGTTTAGCTTGTGTTAGTAATTTTGTAACAATTCAACTTATTCTCTCTTGCTTGTATCTAATCCAGTTTTGTGAATGTTGAAACTGTTTCTCAGTATTTTTGTAATTCTTCCTTAATTTCTGCATCAAATAATCTTGTAAGGTAGATTCTTTTTGTAGAGCATCCTCAATAATTGGAGTTTTTTTTTTTGTGAGTTCAACATTCACCTCATCATCCACTATCTTAGTTTTTTTTTTTTCCTTCTGTTTTTTATGGATTTGTCATTTTATTTCACTATATTTTAATTATTTTTTTTATTTATTATCATTATAAAAATTATAACTAAAATTATTATTTTTATGATATTTTAATTAAATATGTCAAAATTAAAATAAATTTATAATTATAAAATTTCAATTCTAATAATATTAAAATTATATACTACATTTATATTGCATCAATTTTTGTTCAAATTTTAAAAATTTAACAACAAAATTAAACAAGAAAAACTTTTTAAAAAATAAAATAAAATAAAAAGAAGTGGGTCGTTGTAATGGCCAGCTTAAAAAAAATAGAACAATAGAACAAGCTTCATTTTAGAGTGGCCGTCAACTGGTCGCAACTCTAAAGCACCCAGCAGGCACATGTGGAACACACACCAGTTGGGGCGACCATGTGCTCAAGCGCACACTTTTTTTTTTTCTCCAACAAAAAACCTTCACTTGCAGGAGAAAAATTTATTCAAAGTCTTCCTCTCCCATTAGCCAAACTACACTGCAAAAATCACACACAAAAAATGCACTAACGTCTAACAGGGATGCTCTTAGTGTTATACAAAGTAGTTTTTAATTAGAAGACTTTCGCTAAGAAATTTGCTTTTCTTTTACTTCTTTGTTGGTCACTTCATTGATCATCTTTAGTATGTATGCCTTCACTAATATGAGCGTTCTTCAACTTTATTGAACTATCTTCATTTCTTAATTTTATTAATCTTTTCTCCGATACTTTTTGAAGCTTACTTCACTGGATGCTTTTCAAGTCTTTTATGTTACTAACTTTAGTTCTTTTCGCTTTACATTCTATTAAAATAAGATATTAAAAAAAAAATTGAAATCATAAAATAATACAGAGTAATATAAATTACATGCATCATAAAAATTTATTTAATACAATTATTCATAACTTGAAATTCATACAACTATCTCCTACTCACATGGTTGGAAATCACACTATTTTTTACCACTCAAAAATTGTAATAAATAAATAAATAAAATTTAAACTACTTTTTGGGTTCTACAAAATTGCATCAAAACATTAGTGACCAATAGGTCAAGGTGGTCGAGATTGTCAATCACTTTTTATTAGTGACTATTTAGCTGCTTGTGAATTCTAATTTTTAAATCATTTGTAATTGATTTTTTTTTCTTTAAATAGCCCTGTGATGGGGCTTGGTGGCCCAACACAATTAATTTTAGTGGGCTAGGGGATTATTAAGGTGAAATTGGGCAGAGCATAATGGAATATATATGGGGCCAAATTGCGAGGAGGCTTGAAACTTAAGATTAGAACCCAAGATTTGCAATCATTATTGTGTGAACCATGGTCCAAAAATACATAAAATACATTATTCTTTTTTGTTTTTTGGTAAATTTAGAGGGTCTTTCTCTCCGTCCGTTTAACGGTCCGGAGTCCACCCACGTTCACTCCGGGAGGCATGGGAGCTGGCCCAGGGGAATCGTCACTTGTATCATCTTACTACAAAAATTTCATTCTAATACATAAAGTTCATTATTCTAACACATAAGCACGTGGAATACGATTTTTTTTTAACGTCAAAATGACGTTTTGGATTGTGGTCCACACAATAATAGCTTGTAGACACTAGGCCCGGCGGGGCTATGTTGACAACATTACATAGCCGGGGTAATGATACACAACCAAACATCAATATTCTACCATACTACCAAATATGCAAAATACTTTCTCCAAAATTCATTACCGTTACCAAGCCTTTAGTCCCCTTTCCGATTCCCATGTACAAACCAAACAAACCCCTATTCGCACTATCTTATTGTTTCGAAGCTCAGATTCCCGCTGAAGTGATATACGGAGCCATAGGAAGTTGGACTTCAACCACAAAAAGAATGAAAGGAATCTGGAGTTTGAACTGAACTTCTAAGAGGAGAGAAGAGAAATAGCAAGGAAAAAAGTGAAGATCGTATTGTACCTGCTAACATGCAATAAGAATGAACTAATATCAAGTCCCCTTAGTTAAAGAAGCCTATGATGGATAGATTGTTATATAATTACAAATTTTGAAGTGGACAGGATGGCCTTCCTGTTCCTCTATTTATCTAAATACAATATGGTCAGTTATGGAATTGTATTATTTGGCAGGACGCGCTTTCATTGATGTAATTTCGCATCAGTGGGTCTTTTGTTGTACATCGAAGTTGCAGCTGGAACTTCCGCTTGAGACGAGACCGGGGCAGAAAGAGGTTGGAAATTTGTGTTCCCTACGAACCAGTATAGCACCCATTTCAAGTTACAGAGGGTGTACTTGAGAGCTTTGGTCCAATTCTCCTGTTTGTTAAAGCTTTGAGTGATGGAGCAATTTTCTACTTTGTCATTTTCAATCCTGTGAAAACAAAACAAACAGTTAAAATCCAACATTGGCAATTAGCGTGCTATATTTTTTGGTCATGCCACGAGATGTCCTAAGCAGGTCCTAACTATAGGAGACACCTTTAAGCCCGTACCATACTTAGATGTAGGAGGCATCTTTAAGCCCATACCATACTCAAACCTGTATTAGCGTGCTATATGAAATCCAGAGTTTTTGAGCATTTAGAGGGTAGAGATGCAAAAATAATGATATCAAAAAGAGGTTCATATCCTAAGATTTGTGCAATTCCCTGATCATGAAATGTGTCCACTATTCACCGTCTTCAAAAACCTCTTAACGTTAAGAGGGATAGAGAAACTCAAGAAACAGTATCATGTCAGCCTCCAATAGAGAATTCACAGCTTCATACTTCATAAATTTTAAAAAGGAGATGAAATGTAGGCAAAAGTCATTTCTCAATTGCAAAAAAAGGAAATGAATTAACGCCCGGAAAGTGATGATGTAATCATTTACTTATCGTCTTTTTACCATTTATATTAGGACCCAAAAAAAAAATCCAGAATCAAGTTCTTCAAGATTCAAGTGGGGCTTACTTGTAGGGAAGCCTAAAACGTTTTTCAGGAGGAATATTATTCTCTCTATCTTTAGCATTGGCAAACTCAGCAAACTCCTTAAGGCAATTCAAAAACAAGGTCATTGCTTTGTCATAGCGTGTGCTCCAGAACAGGTTTACAGGACCAAAGCTTCAAAATGGGGGAAAGTCATTAGTTTGTAAAATATAAATACAAATAGATATCAAAATGTTGGTATCTGGAACAAGCAAAAGGTTCAAGAACAAATATGGGGTGCAATTCTATAAACAAACACAATTACATGAAATGATGAAAACAACCAAATCATAAAAGCAAACAGAGCGAAATAAGCAATGTATAAACTGCAGACAAGTTCAATAATATTGAAAATGAAACAAAACAAAATTTAACTGGCTTCAGAGACGTAAAATGTCTATAAATTCTGTCAAGCAGAGGCATGATCACCTCATGCCGATTCTTTCTATTGCTAAGTGTTCTACAACCTCTTTTCCAAAAACACAATGATTACTCCGGTCAGGGTGCGGTGCACTCATACAATAAAGAAAATTTTGAGAAAAATAAATACTTCGTAGACCTTATCCAGAATAATGTTGTTATGTTTGTATATTGACTTACAGCTCATAAGTATTGTTGTTGGTGTCCATGATTCGAGGGTAACTTCCCATGGGAAGAATCTTTATCCGGTATCTAGTGATAAACAGTTAATGGCATTACATTTGCTCAATAAGGTGGGTTCAACATGTCAACATAGATACACTTCCAAAAGAAACAACCAGGTTGACATATAAACCAGCAGAAAGGATACGGAAACTTTGGTCGAAAATATTGAGCCATCGTATGGAGAAGTAAGCAAGCTTGGCCCCATGCAGCATTTATCTCATCCCATTCAACCTACACATTTTCCCAAAATAAAATTTTTTAAAAAAAAACTGAAATTAATAAAAATCTTATGGAAAGAAAAGCATATTTAGACATCGCATACAAAAGTAAACTTTCCACAAGAAGCTACACAAACACATCTAAAAAAGGAAATAAACTGCAGCAACAAATATGTCAAACAAACAAATGTCATCCAGATTCTATGGGTCAAATATCATGCTACATGCTAAAACAACATCCATTTTAATATAACTCTCTAACTGTCAATGAAAAAAAAGGTAAAGTTTAAAATGGCTCTGGCCCAAACATTTTACATTAAATTTATGGTTTCATCTTGTAGGATGCTGCTCAAAAAAAAAGAAGTCATTAAATTCATCTCCCAGAGAAAATTGTGTTAAGAGTTGCGTACTGGAATTTTAGGAAGTCTTCCCAAGCGAAAGTTATTAATTGTTCCAAATTCACCATCGTGTCCAATTGGGAAGGCATCATTAAGTACATTTGTCCTCTTCAACAACTCTAAATGAGCTTGTGAGACTTCAGTCTTAGCCAAAATTGCATCTCTCTCCTCCTGTTGACAACAATTTATTTCTTAAAACTTAAACACACCAGCAACATAAAAAGATTTGTTTTGTTAGTCTAGTAGCATAAATAGATCAATAAGGAACTATGCAACTGGTGGCTCGTGCCAGTAGCACAACTATCATCCAATTACAATGTGAAAGATGAGGAAGAATAACTAGATTAAGACCTTATGGCAGATCAGAATCATGCATACACTAATATGGGGCAGAAGAATTAAGAATTTGTAAAACAAAAAGGGATTAAAAATAACAAGAGAAACCTGATGAGAGATCAACTGAAACTGAAAGTTGTTGAATTCTAGCCAATACCTGGAAAGACAAGATCATATGAAACAACAAGACTAACAATTTAAAAAAAAAATGAAAATATCATGTCAACCAAGAACCAAACAGATAAGCTCTTTAACTAAAGTGCAACTAGTCAAATAGAATATTCAAATCAAGTTCTTCAGGGATTACTTTTCCTCCAATTCCTTAAAGCGGGAAGATTTTAGTTCAAGTTCCTTTAGCTCAGCAGTTACTTCTGCACATTGCTTCTCTGTTTCTTCTATTGCTGCTTCAAGTTGCCGTTCTTCTTCTTCTATCTTGAATAGCAATACAAAATAAAAAATATATATATCAAACATAATGACCAATTTAGCACAACATAAACAAAGCATATTTTGGACTGCTGGCAAGAGACATTCACTAAGCTTTTGCATAATCTTAAAAGCAGTGTTAAAGGGAAAATGATCATAATAATATTTTTTAAGGCATCAAAGGAAACAGGGACAAGAAGAAAAAACTTTCCAGAAGTAACCCATCATGATACTAATTGTCAAAGATAGGTTGTTGGTTATAAACTGTATTGCCAACAGTGTGATGCCCACTAGATTCACTAATCCAAAAACTATGATACTCTCTTACTGTGATGGACTGCGGTGTGTTCATATGCACAAAAAGAAAAGCCATCCAATTACTTAATTTCTTATCTTTGATTTACCTAATGATGCTATTTTGACAAAGTCCTCCAGTAATCAAGACCATGTAAAAAGATGCCATATACTTATATGCATGCTAAAATATGTACTTCAGGTAGCATTGCACTTGCAATAATCTTTGTCTAAAACATATACAAGGAAGATGAGAGAGTTTTTTATTGATCATTGTTGATCAAGCACCTTTAGTTTCTCCTTCAAAAAATCAGCCTCAGTAAGAACATTTCTTGCCTCACCATCCAATCTCTGAAGACAAGCTTCATATGCTTTTATATCCCTGTTAACATCTTCAACCTCCTTATCAAGTTTATCAGATAACACTCTCATGCATTCAAGACATAAAGGCTGCTCAACCTGGGTTTGTGTTGTGGCAATGTCAAAGGCACGTTTTAGGATGGTAATAGTGGAATTAAAGCCTGAATTGTTTGGTTGTATAGGGGCACTGGTAGGTCCATCTTCTTGTGATGGCAGATTGGTTCCAGTTCCATCAGATGCACTCGCATACTGATACACTGAAGCGGCTGGTGGAGGCAACACCACAAAAGACTCTTCCATTGCCCTACCAAACTGGCTTGAATCGGGTGGATTGGTTACTCCTCGAGTGCGAGAAGGAACCCCCAGCCCATGATTTCTTTGCTTGGGTAACACAACAAATGAATTCTCCATACGTGTAGACCCTGTTACACTGCCAGCTCCATGGATAGAAGAACCCTGCATAGCTGCATGTCCAGTTCAGATTAGCACCAATTTAGACTCAGAAGTGCCCTTAAAGACAAGAAGAAACAGCAAAACCTCTACAATTGCCAAGGAAAAAGAATATCATAAACGCATAACTAATGCACCTTAGAATGGTTGGATCAACAACACAATTCTCCAACATCAATTAATCATATAAACTGCTTATTTAGCAAATACCACCAGGGTTATTCCATGGCAACAAAACTAAACATTGAGACCGATAAACACTTTCGTGCAGACTCAGAATATTCTGACCAAAAATCAAGAATTAATAACCATGATATAGTGCACCACAAAATTCTCATATATATTCTAATATAATAAAGGAACATCCTGAGCCAGCATAGGCATACACAACCTCATGTGCATATAAATAGAATATTTAAAAAAATGTTAGTAGCATTCAACAAGAAGCTTTAGTAAACACAAATACCCAAGGAGAGTAAGTTCTTATATAGAAGCTCAGCTAAAACTTACTACTGTTCTACAATATTTAATAAATAAAAGAAAGTGGGATGATTCCACTTAAACCCACATATATCTAGGCACACACTTCAGCCCCATAATTACCCCATTTTGTTAATACTCAAAGGAAAAAAAAATTGGCTTTTAACCTCAACACCATCCAAATTATGCAATTATAAAATACTAATTACCAGAGCTCTTTGTCAAAGAAGCGGCTACAGTAATAATATGAGAATGATAAAATTAACAAAATGTGAATAAGCAAAGAATTTAGATGTGGGAAATTGGGATCTGGTTTAAGACTCAAACATGGCTCAGCCCCAAATCGAATAGGAAAAATACATGCTTTATTACAAGGAAAAAAACAAAAAAAAGCCATAAACAGAATCTTTTATGCACGGAAATAGGGCAATTCAAAGAGGGGCTAACCGGAGCGAGATGAAGAGGAGGAGGAGGAGGAGGAGGAGTCGGCGCCGAAGAGCTTGTCAGCATAAGAATCAACGCCAACTATGCAAAAGGAATTATGGCAGTTTTGGCAGAGATAGCGGGGGAGATTTGGGTCGACGGGCAAAGTCCGACCCTTATCGGAGTTATTATTGCTGCTTTTCTTCATTGCTTTGATAAATTAGCTTCTACTCAAGAGATATGGCTGAAGAGGTTTGGAAGAATTAAAGCCTTGATCAAAGTGATGTGATAAATGAGTGATATGGTGCCCTAACTATGGCAGAAGAATCCAATCAGAGAGAAAGAGCGCGCGGGAGGCTGTTTGGGGTTGCTTCCTCAAACACCGTACTACACCAAAAAACAAAAGGAAAAAAGAAAAAGAGGACATTTGTTTTGGTTTTTTTTTTAGGTCTCATGAATATTTTAGTCTCTGTATTAATTAATTTTTATTTTTCAAGTGGAAAATGAGAAGTGTTCTACAGTTCTAGTAGGAAATAGAATTTTATTATGTGTTATTGTTTTATTAGATGAAGAAAACAAAAGTGGTTTGCTTTTTTTTTCTTTTTAATTAGAATATGTCACGTGTAAGACCATCTTTAAGGGGACATCAAATTGATAATTTTTAACATCATTCCGCCATTCTACCATTTTTTTGAACTCCAACTAGCGACAAAATGGCAAAAAATTTGTCGCTGGTATGGCGCGTCACTATTCACCGGCAACAAATGGAGGAGGGGTATAAAACTATCATTGTGTCTTTATTTATTTTAATAATTTCAAATATATCTTTTATTTGTTTCATTTGTATTTTTTTATTTTATTAAATACTTGTATTTAAAGTTTGTATCATTAAATATAAATTATATCATTTTAAATATCTCATCGAGACAAATGAAACAAGATTAATATTAAATATTGAAAACAAAAATTTTGATTGAATTAAAATCTATGAGAGAGAATTATTTTTTAATATTGTCAAAATACATTTTTTTTTTAATTTAAGGAAAGTCATCATCAGTTACCCAGAGGTGTGTTCTGCATGAAACCTACCTCGTGACCTAAAAGGATAAATATTACAATGAGGTAATTAAACCGACCTAGGTAGGTTGCCTATAGCTTATCGGCTCAACCTAAAAAGACCGATAAGCAGCTCCTACCAGTAATCAAACTTGGAAGTTTGTCGTTATCAAGTTAATTGTCTAACCAACTCAACAGGAAGTTTTCCCAAAATGCATTTATTTAACAATTACTCCGTACAATTTATGGTGTAAGGATACTTGGATTGGACATAGGCATGAAATTAGGCTAAATGAGCAATCCATGGATCATATTCATATTAAATTAACCGACATAATTCTCTAAAAGAGGTAATCATAATCATATTAATTGATTTGATAATAATACCCCTAAATTTAACACTCATTTAACAACAATTTTAACGGAAGACTATTTGTAGTAAAAAATGAAAGTCAATGTACGTGTTTTGATTGGATTGAAAGTCGATGACTAAAATGAGTACTAACCCAATAGTCAGATGACCACCTCTTTAATTACTTGTCAACAAATTGACAATACCAGTAAGCATATTATAATTATGTCACTTTTAACAAAAAATAAGTTAAGTTTCATCGACTTATCAATAATTATCAATATTGCATTAAGAAGACTTAATTCATTCTAATATGAAAATTATTATGACATGAAAATTTTAATAAAACATTATTAGACCTAGCTTACTCAGTTAAGCAATCATATATCTGCTTATACTCTAAAGATATTGAGTCTAATATTGTTCTTATATGTTTCTATGTATATGGTGTGCTAATTTTTAGTTCAAGTATTGATCTAATAAAAGAGACAAACAACATTATGTGATAACTTTGACATGAAGTACTTGGATGAAACCGATGTTATATTTGGGGCAAAAGTCAAAAAAAGTGAAAATGGTTACACGTTATCACAGAGTAATTACACGAAGAACTATTGAATAAATTTGATAGCTTTGATGTGACATTGACTAAAACCCCATATGATCCTAATGTAAAATTATCAAGAAATGTAGAGATTAGTGTGTCTGAAGAATAATATGAAAATAATTGGGAATCTGATGTTTTAAATTATAATGAATTACACTAGATTTGATATTGCTTTTGCAGAGGAATAGACTCAGTTGCTATAGCCACAATCTAAGTGAAACCAATTGAAATGCACGAAGATGTCAGCTCCACCAGTGGATATGTGTTCACTATGTGCGAAGCAACAATATTGTGGGAATCAACTAAACAATCATATATAGCCAGATCAACTATGGAAGGCTCATAATCCATGATCTAGCAGGCTAAGATGTGTGGTTGATAAACCTACTGGTATACATGCTACTGTGGAGGTGTCCAACACCATCTATGCCTATACATTGTGATTCACAAACAGATATTTGTAAGGGTGAGCAAAAAAATCGGACTGATCGAAAAATTGAAAACCGAACCGTCCAAATATTTTAATTTTCGGTTCGATTTCAGTTATTAAGGCAACAAAAGTTCGGTTTTTTGGTTTTTCGGTTGGTTATCGATTTTTCAATAGAAAATCGAAAACCGACCGACTTACCGAAGGTTAATCTAAAGCAAATATATATATATAACTTCATCTCATTTATATTTTACAAGTCCATAGTCTATCACATTAATTTTAATCACTTATTGGATTGTCATTTGTTAACCATATAATGTATAAATAACATGTTTATTAAAAAAAAAACATGATTGCAGTAAGCGCTAGGCGCTAGGCGAGCGGTAGACTAGCAGCTAGCGCCTAAGCGGTCTAGGCGGTGCCTATGCGGTACTTAGGTGTCGACCTATAAAACTAAAAAAATAATGCATGTGTGGGTGTATGTCATATTATATCATATATATAATATATATCTCTTACTTCTCTTACTTATATAAATAAATAAATTTATATATGTATGTATGTATGTATGTATGTATATATGGCCGACTTGCTTGAGTTAACTCAGCTAACTCTATCGAGTTGTGCAAGTTAACTCGGCCAAATTCGGCTGAGTCGGTTAGGCGCTAGGCGGACGCCTAGGGAGCAATTCACATCGATCTAGGGGCGCATAGCGCGTAGTCGGGGGATTTTTGCAACAGTGAAAAAAACACATCTTAGGACTTGTTTTATTGTTAGTTCTAATTGAAAAATAAAAAAAAATTGTAAAAGCAATATAAGTTCTTATTTCTTAATTAGTCTGACTTTCACAAATCACTATATTTTTTACAGTATATAAAATTGAAACCAGTACAAAATTTTTATTTATGCATTTAAAAATATATTTACAAATATACCTCGCATTTTACACATTTACCGCACTAAACAACTATTGTACTCGAGGACATTAATTTTAATTGATTATAAATATTAAGATATTGTTTTTCCTTTAATAATTTATTCTTTTAGCATTAGTCAAATAAATAAAATAAATTTAACTATTTTACTAAAAAAATGTGGTTGTATTTAATTGGCTGAAACCGACCGAAAACTGTCAGTTTCGGTTATTTCGGTTATGAATGTTGATCGGTTGATTTTCGGTAGGTTATGAAAGTTCGGTTAAATTTTCGGTTATTTCGGTTATTAATCGAAAACCGACCGACATCGATCGATGCTCACCCCTTGCTATTTGGGTAACAAAAAATAGTGTCTATAATGGAAAGATAAGACACATATGAGTCAAACATGAGTCTGTACGACATTTGATTGTGAACGAGGCAATCACATTATAATATGTGAAATCTGAGAGGAATATTGTAGATCATTGCACAAAAAAGATCTAAATCAAAACGTAATCATTGACACATTAAGGGAGATGAGTTTAAAAGTCTGTGAGGTGAGAAATTCATGATGGATACCACTCTCGTGGTCAAACAAAACCATGAAAACACTTACACAAATCATGAGAATGAACATAAAATGTTATTAATAATTCATTCTTTAAATATTGGTCTATTCTGAGACAAATCTAACAGATGCACTCACAAGAGTGCAAAGGATTTATTGATCAACTAAGTAAATATCATTGGAAAGGTTAAAGAGTTTGACTTCGCATAACCTGCATATTTAGAGTTGATGTATGGACTCGACTTCAAACTTTATTTGCTCAATGAGTTACACTTCACATAACCTGCATATTTAGAGTTGATGTATGGACTCGAGTTCAAAATTTTATTTGCTCAATGAGTTACTCAATGTCACTACATGTTAGTTCAAGTTTAAACACTGGCACTAAATAATTTATTTGTACCTTATCAAAACAATGTTAGTCATAAATGCTAATTGCTTCTTTTGTGGATATTTTTGGAGTTTGGTGACTTAATTACTATTTCTCAAATAATTTGTTTTGTGGATATTTTGGAGTTTGGTGACTTAATTACTATTTATCAAATAATTTGTTTTGTGGATATTTTTGAAACTTATTCGAATTTGATAACTTGACATAATTACTATTTCCCTAATAATTTGTGGGTATTTTTAAAACTTATTCGAATTTGATAACTTAACTAATGTTCCTTACCTACTGAAGCACATAACGAGCCAACGCCCACATTGTAAATCAAACCTGTGACTTCTCACTTGAGAGAGTCACAGCTAAACCACTTGATCATAGTGCCTTTCGCGATTTATTTGTACCTTATTTCTAAAATCTATGATACAATTCAATAAAGTAGGAAGACTTGAATTAATAAAAACAAATAAAAATTCCAACCTGACGCTGTACAGCCTATCGACTCATTATTGCATTGGACCCTTCTCCAAGAAAATTCACTAGACTAAGTCATGTGATATTCCTCTTTTACCCCTGTCTTGTCGTTGATTGACATTTTAGCATTTAAGCCTCCGCTGCCGCCGCCATTTCACAGAGAATACTGTAATATTTTTATTCCCTTTTTAAAGCCTTTTGATACAAGTGATTACAAAAATTATTTCATGCGACACCAAGCTCTTTTCACCGAGCCAAATACATTATGATCTAGTGATACCCGATTACACCCTACATAGGAGGAGTGAGTTCGAGTTTTAGTGGAGGCGATATTGACTCTTTGTGCTTCATTTGATTGTGAAAGTAACTATGAACAGATACTACATTGTAACCGAGACAATAATACTCAAAAAACTCTTTTCACTGAAATTAATTTTTTAGTATTATTAATATTTACTCTATTCGATAAACACCTTGTGCTCCGATAGCATGTAATGATTCTCCCATGTGGGAGGTTATGAGATCGAGTTTCAATAGAGACCATATTGACACTTTGTGCTTCAATAGATTGAGAAAGTATAACAGATTTCAATAGTACTACTATATAATCACTAAGAATTAAATTATGTTACGAGAGTGTTAAAAAAAAAATTATGCTACGATAGAGTTACACTTCAACAATTTAACAATCAAAATTAATATTTTTAGCACCTTATACATTAATTATTTCTCTATAACTTTGATAACTCAAAAATAAATTTTAATAACTTGTGTTGATTTTATGACTGTTGGACAGTCTGGCGAACACAACTGTTGACTGTCCAACAGTCATAAAATCAACACAAATTATTAAAATTTATTTGAGCTATCATGTGAGTTGTGACTAATACCTTTTGATTGGCAAATTATACCATGGATCATAGTCTATCTTGTATTGTATATCCTGATCCAAAAATAATATTTAAATTATGTATATGTAGTTGACACGTTCTATACCTGTTGACAGTTTATGTATCTGTGTAGCTATCATATTATATGTAAGTAATTATTAAGTTATTTGCTTACATGCTATCAACTGTAAGTATATAATGTGTTAACTAAAAATGCATAACTTTTGTATCAATATTAATAATGTAATATAAAACCTGGTATATCAATTGCTTTTGATTGACTAGTCCCACGGGTCATATAACTCTAACATTATCTTTACATTTGAATTTTGTTATGAAGCAACGAAATCGTAAATTTCTGTTGTGATAATGGGTGGAAGACAGAACGGCATGGACTCTTATAAGCTGTAAAATTCAGAAATTTTAAATAATATTTTTCCCAAAACATGAGTATAATAATACCACTTCTAAAGTCTCCATCTCCAAACGGATACTGCAAATACGCATCTTTCTATACACTCATCAATATCATCATCGTCTTGCCCTTCACACACTACCGTACGTCACAGCCACTCCTTCTTCTCTCTGCGTACTGATTCTCGCGAGTTTACGCTTATACTGAATTATACGCATAGGTATGGGATTTCATCACACTCGCTGTCTCTCAGCTTCAATTTCAATTCAACCCATCATCCCCTAGGGTTTCGTATGCCATCGTCGCTTCGCATTCTGATGCCGTTTCGTTTTCGTTGCATGTTTGCGGATTTATACGTACAGAATAACTAAAAAGATTTTCTGATCGGCTTTTTGCTATTACAAGACAACGCCTCTTTCACCGATGTGTATTCGTCTCTGTTTTGTATGAAGTTTTTGAATTTATGATTGTTTTCTCCACTTCGTTGGCACAATTCAGTACGCCGGATTGTAGGGTTTTGGACTTTGTGTCTGAACAGTAGTGATTGTAAATTTTCATGCGTTGATAATTTTTATTTTGTTAATTATTTGGGCTGTTTCATTTCGACTTTTAAAGACATCTGTGTTGATAATTTGGCTCTGTCTGTTGTCAACATTTTGAATTTCTTATTTTTTTTCCTGCTTTCTCATATGTGGAGTGCTAGGGTTTGAGACATATTGTACATGTTGAGAATTCGGCTCAGCTTTCTGTTAATTGTTTGGTCTGTTTGACTGTTTCTCACCTCTTCTTAGGGTGTTTTCTGTGCCAATTTTGAGTTGACATTTTCATACTTATGTTTATCTTTTACAATTATGCAGAGTTGAATTTGTAATTATTTAAGATGGGATTCAAAAAAGTATATAGCTCTTTGCAGGAGGTTTTCCCCGAGGTATGCTCACTATGAAAAGTTTCTTGTTACACTATGCCAGCTGTATTTAATTTTAACTGGTTTTTGTTTCTTTGCTCTAAAATCTATGCAAGTTTAACTAATTCCTCTGTTTATGTGACCCATGGTTTGGTATCATGGTGTGTGTTGAGGGTGAACTTTAATTTAAAATTATAAGAACATTATTTTCTTGAAATTGCCTCTAATCCTTTTGCTACAATTAGAACTAGTTTCCCTTCATTCAAAAGATTGTATTTGTGACTATTCTTTGTAACCAATCATATGCAGTGAAGGAAAAACTTTACCTGATCTTCTCATTACTTGAAACAGGTTGATTCTCGGGTTCTAAGGGCTGTTGCTATTGAACACTGTAAGGATCCTGATGCAGCTGTTGAGGTTGTTCTTACAGAAGTTATCCCTTTTTTGACAGAGAGATCCAAACCACTACCTGCTTCATCCCCTAAGAATGGGGCTTTAGCACAATCATCTTTTGGTAAGGCTTGTTTTTGTCCAAATGCTGTCTACTATTTGGTGGATGATTATTTTACCTTGCTGATTCAAATTATTAGCAATCAGAAACTTACATGCTATGGAGTGTTTTTTTTTCCTGGCATTTTTGTTGAAAGTAATTAACTTGACCATTTTGGTTTCATCAGCTGCTGTGGATTTAAGTGAAACTTTCCCGAAAAATGATGTTTCACTAAAAAATGCATCATCAACTGCATCATCTTGTAATGAAAAGCAAAATGACTTGTCATCCTATGATGCTATATGTGAGCAAGGCCAACCAGGTCAATACCATCAAGCTTCCAATGCAATTGGACAACAAGATGTACTTGAAGGAAGTATAAGTGGCAATTTGATCTCCTTTCAGACTGGTGAAAGTAGTGTCAGAGTTTGTCCTGATTTATCTTATAATATCACATCCTTTAAGTCAAATCCTGAAGTTGCTGCTGAAAGTTCCAATGCTGATAAATGTGAATCTTCTGGAACTCAAGAACCTGCTTGTGATGTACATGAAAAATGTGCTGGTAAAGATGACTATGGTGATAAATGTGAATTCTCTGAATCGCTAGAAACTTCTGCTTCTAATCTTCCTGAAGAAAGTCCGGAATATTTGAATGTGCCTGTTGAGATCGATGGCCTTGCAATTCATGGAGATAGCAGCACCACACATAAAGATACATGCAATGAAAAATCCTTGTATATTGATTCTTTGGATCATGCTTCATCAAACATTCAGGCTTGTGAGAGCAATGCAGGGCTGGTTGTTGAAGCAGGAATGGAAAATGTTCTTCCTGAAGCAACAGTACTAAATGGTTTTATTAATGTTGTCTCCGATACTAGCGAATTGCTTAATGCTGACATGGAACCTATCGCTAATTCTATAGTTACCCGTTCTGGTCAAATTTGTAGAATTGATCTTCTTGAGGATATAATTGCTGAAGCAAGATCTAACAAGGTAAGGTGTTGTAATTTTGACCTTGCATCAAGTACCTGTTTCTCATTTGTCAGAGTAGATTTTGATAGTTGCAATGCATAGTCTTAATTTTCCCAGATGCTTTCTGCAAAGCATATGTACTGATAAATGAGTGGTTGCAAATCTGATGATTTAATGGCAGAAAGTCCAAAATCTAAAATCAAAATTTTGCAGAAAACCATGTTTGCTGCTATGGAGTCCCTTATCAGCTTAATGAGGGAAGTTGAACTTCAAGAGAAAGCTGCAGAACAGGCAAAGGAGGAAGCTGCTATTGGGGGACTGGACATACTTAAAAGAGTGGAGGACTTGAAAGAAATGCTGAAACATGCTAAGGAAGCAAATGACATGGTTGCTTTCCATTTCTAACAAAATGAAGTCTTGCTGATACGATACTGTGTTTAATTTCTTCTGATTTTGAAGAATTGCACCTTTTTAAAATTATTTTTTTTGGGTTGTTGCAGCATGCTGGAGAAGTGTATGGTGAGAAGGCTATCCTGGCTACTGAAGTGAAAGAGCTCCAGTCTCGTCTTCTCAACTTGGCAGATGAAAGGGATAAATCTCTTGCTATTCTTGATGAGGTGATGAAATTTTTGTTGTGTGGAGATAACACCTTTTTCCCTTTTATAGTTTGGATTCTTTCCTATGTTTCTACTCCTGTTGTGTTGTTGGAAGAATAATTTGTTAGGATAAAAAGAACTAGCTTGTTATTCTGCTGGGTTTGTTTATTGGGGTCTTGTTAGAACTTCTGTATAACTTAAGTTAATATTACTTATGAGTATGCGTACTTTTTATAGAATTTGATGAGTGTATACTAGCAGTGTGATATCCTTTTACCTGCTTTTATAACATCTTTCAATATAGATGCGCCAAACTCTTGAAGTACGACTAGATGCTGCCGAGAGAGAGAGGGAAGCTGCTGAACAAGACAAGTTGCAAAAGGAAGAGGTTGCACGGAAAGCACTGGTTGAGCAAGAACTCATTATGGAGAAAGTTGTGCAAGATTCAAACATTTTGAAGCGAGAGGCAGAAGAAAATGCCAAGGTAAAAACCCTGCATATATTTGCGTGTGTTTGTGCATGAATTTGGAGTGTTACAATGCTTGATTGGGGCATTTTCTAAAGTAAAATATCTAATCTCTTCATCCAACACTCTTATTCTTTAATTTCAGTTACAGGAGTTTCTTGTTGATCGTGGACGCATTGTAGATATGTTGCAGTAAGTGTTTTTATCCACTAAAACTCCAAATTTTGTGCAGGATGGCTGTTCAGTTACCTTGTCCAGCACTAAAGGTGTGGGCTCGGGTGATGTTGATTAGGAATATGAACATAACTGATAGGAGCCTTGGATTATTATCTACGTTTTTTACTCAATTTTTTCTGCACTCGGAGATCTGTATAGGGATTTTTCATGGATGCTGAGGTGTTCTTGCATTCTGTTTTGCAGAGGAGAGATATCAGTTATATGTCAAGATGTGAGGTTGCTAAAAGAGAAGTTTGATGATCGTGTTCCACTCAGCAAATCGCTTTCTTCCAGTCAGACAAGCTGCATTTTAGCGTCTTCAAGCTCATCCTTGAAAAGTCTGGTACCTGATTCAGACCAAGTAGCTGTTGACCAAACAAATTTGTCAGGACAGCAGAAGATGGACAGCACATCTGCAGAGGAAACCCGAAATAATTGTAAAGCTCTTATGGAGGATGGATGGGAAATTTTCGACAACCGTGAGTTGTGCATGTGAAGAAGGAAATGGTGCGCTTAGAATTGAGACAGCTCTGTCAAATTATAGCCTTTTTGCATTTTATCTTATGTCCCCACTCCTCCCCCTTTCTGCTAAATAGCATTATTTTGGTTACATCTATTCTTGGCCAGCTATAATGCCATGGAGTTTTGAAGGTGTTAATGATAAATAAAGTAGCATTTGCGCCAAAAAGTCTGCTTCTACGCCAAAGAGGCAGCTGAGTGAAATAGTACCGAGTATTTATACAGTGAAACTTGTGCAGGTTTCATTAATCATTATTATGTACTCTGTTGAGAAGGCAGACAAATAAATTTCAATAATTAGTGTCCTCACACTCTTCATACGTGTATATGTCGTTTATAAGAGCATCCTTAACAGGTTCTTTCTTAAGTTTTTGTTTGTGTGGAAGAGAGTGTCTGTGACATGGCTTAGGAGAGGATAGGCAAAAAAAAAAAAAATAAATAAAAAATCCTTGGTTCTACTGAAGCCAAAAAGAAAATGAGGCCTAGTGCTAGTGACCATTATTATTATTATTATTATTATTATATTAAACCTTTTTTAATCCATAAGCTGGCTCACAAAATATGACAAAACCCATACATTGGGTTTACTCTAAACCTTTCAGTAAGGCAAATCCTGCTTCCAATCCTTCTCAAACATCTTGGATGTAACAACTTTTTTCTGGACTCATGGAGTAGAACTTGAGAGTAGTTGAATTTTTCTTGGTTAATTGCACTACATCTTTCCTTACCTTGGATTGGTCACCTACAAAAAGTCAAAGATCATAGATTCATAGGGTTCACTCCGGCATGTTGTTGTTGTTGTTATTATTATTATTATTATTATTATTATATTATTATTATTATTATTATTATTATTATTATTATTATTATTATTATTATTATTATTATTATAGAAAAAGAACTTAATTCATTAAATCAGATAAAAGGAAATCAACAAGATTAGGAGAGGTGGGCAGCTATTTGAATCGCTTAACAAAGCAGAAGTCTACACCCTCACCCTCAATTCATAGATGCAACTTCTTTAACATCATCAATCAGAAAATCAAAAGCAGAAATAAATAACATCATCAATCAGAAAATCAAAAGCAGAAATAAAAGGATTTGAAGAAAAGCATAATAAACAAGTTGTGAAACATCCACACCTCCCATTCCGGTTCCTTTCCGCCAACTCAATGCTTCACGAATACAAACAACTTCGGCTTCTTGAACATACCATGGTGATCTCGTAGCACCAGCCCAGCCCCATAATATTGTGATGACTGATGAGTATCTATAGCAATATCCGTGTTCATCTTTAACCGGCCAGGGGATGGAGCTTTCCACCAGAACTAGATAGAGCAGTTGCCACGGAATGTTGGTGTACGATGCTTGAGAATGCAAAGGTACTAAATATCTTGACTCTCGGATCACACATCCCTACTACTTGATGTTCGTGAACATAGGAGTAGAGGGAAGGGAGGTGGGTGTTCTTTTCATTTCGAAATGGCCTGGTTACATGACACGTGTTGCCGTTAAGTGGTAGAAGACTTGAAGAAGCTTGGGTTGAAAGTCAAGGGGGTGATTTGTTGAATTCCGTGCGTGTGTGTAGTGAATGTCTTGTGAGTTGGGGAGGTGATAGATTCCATATCTTTGGAAAGCATATCAAGGCTTTACGTAAGTCTTAAGCCAGGTTAAGAGGGCGCATGGTTTCGACCTCCTTAGCTGAGTTCGAAAGGCTGGATACACAACTCCTTCTCTTGGAAACTCAGGAAGATGTTTTCTGGAGGCAACGTGCTAAGCAATAGTGCAACACTAGCTTAAGGGAGTTGACTAAAACACCAAGTTCTTTCATAGGTATGCTTCTACACGCAAAATAAAATAATACCATTGAGAGGTTAAAGAATAGTTGTGGTGTATGGGTGGAGGATGATGCCATGCATTCATAAATTTTGAATTACTTTAGAAATATCTTTTCATCATATAATAATTGTGCCATTGCAAGTCATGCCTTTTTTGATTCTATAACCTCCCGTGTTTCACAAAGTCAAAATCTCTCACTTATTTTTTTGATGATGATAGTTTATTATTCTTTAAAGTCACTATGCAGGAAGCAAAGGTGGTTAAAAGTTGCATGCAAACATATGAGAGCCTCTCTGGACAAGTGGTCAATTTCCACAAGTCTAGCATATGTTTTAGCATAATACTACAGTAGTGGATCGTGGAAATGTAGAAGCAGTCCTAGGGGTTTCCCAAACTAATAATTTTGGTAAATATCTGGGTCTACCCTCATTTGTTGGAAGGAATAAGCAAGCTATGTTTAACTATGTTGAGGATAAAATCAGACAACATATTGGTATGTGGGATAAGAAACTTCTGTCTCACGCTGGTAAGGAAATTCTCATCAAAAGTGTAGCCCAAGGTATGTCTACATTTTCTATGAGCATTTTCTTACTACCTGACTCACTCTATCTGGCATTTGAGAGGGCTATGAATCGATTTTGGTGGGGTTCTGGAAGAAATAAGGGTATTCACTGGATGGCTTGGGATTGTATGTGTGTTCCTAAGAAATGAGGTGGGCTTGGTTTTAAGAACCTTCGTAATTTTAATTTGGCTATATTGGGTAAGCAGGCTTAGCGGTTCCTCACCAGACCTCAATGTCTCATTGCACAACTCTACAACGCCAAATACTACCCAAAATCTTCCTTCATTGATGCCACCCAAGGTAGTTGTCCCAGTTTTTGCTGTAGGAGTATTACAGTTTCTCATGAGATTATCTGTGGGGGTGTGAGGAAGAGGATTGTCAATGAAGAAATTACTCTAATAATATGGTTCTAAAGTCTCTGGATTAATTGATAGGGATATTCAGACTTGGGATTTACCTCTGTTAAGGATATTTTTATTTTTGAAGATGTGGAATGTATCACCAAAATACCTATGAGCCCCGCATATGATGACTCTTGGTATTGGGTCGGTGACCCTAGTGGTTGCTACACAGTGAAGTATACACAACCCGAGTGACTGTTGAACTCAGTTGATCACTAATACATTAAATGAAATAATTAAAAACAATAAAGGCTATAAATGTGGGATAATCATTGCCGGCTCATGACTTCTTCTAACGGTCCTCCCCATGATTGTTACTAACTTTTCTTTAATTGCTCATTAATGATTTGCCACAACGGTTTACCTGGAATGCCTTGCTCCTGATCACGCTTAACTGACTCCTTCACCCACTCACCTTCGCCCACCTGGCTCCTTCATTCGCTCGGATAAGGCCTGTCCGGCCTTTCCGTCCACTCAGTCAGTATGCCTGGCTTATCTGTCTACTCAGTCATTCCGCCTGACTTCTTCACTCACTCGGGGCTATTTGTCTGGCTCGTTAACTCACACGGTTCCGTCTGCTTTGCTCCTCCACTCACTCGGCTCTGTTGTTTGGCTTCTTCATTCGCTCGGAATCTTCCACGTAGTACGACTACTTATCAACTGGCTCTACCTCTCTTTCTATTATTCGCCAATCGTTTACTGCGAAGAACCGTCTGTCCTTCCCACTCGGTTTAGATGCATATCAGGATCCCACCGACTCACTGCTAATCTGACTCCTTCTTGATTGGTTTAACAACTTCTTGATTGGTCAGACTACGCAGCTTATTTCGTACTGCCTCTAGTTGTGGTTCCGCTTTCTTTGTCCAATCGGCTGTTCTCCTTTGATCGGCTCAATATCTCCTCCTCCCTTTTTTACTGTCTCGCCCGTCATTGTTACTCTTACGGTCTTGGAGGTCCATATCCCATCAATAATAATTGAACATTTGAAGTATTCATACTCCCATTTAGCAACAAAAAAAAAAAAGCTAAAAAATAGGGAAAATGACACTTTTTCCCCTTATGTTATGTGCTTATAGCACTTTTTTCCCCTGTGTTATTAAAGTGGTAGTTTTTCCCCCTCAATTATTTTAAAAGTGGTAGTTTTCTCCCTTTTAATATTAAATTGACATTTTTGCCCTTAAAATTACACAGTGAAGTATACACAACCCGAGTGACTGTTGAACTCAGTTGATCATTAATACATTAAATGAAATAATTAAAACAATAAAGGCTATAAATGTGGGATAATCATTACCGGCTCATGACTTCTTCTAACGGTCATCCCATGATTGTTACTAACTTTTCTTTAATTGCTCATTAATGATTTGCCACAACGGTTTACCTGGAATGCCTTGCTCCTGATCACGCTTAACTAACTCCTTCACCCACTCACCTTCGCCCACCTGGCTCCTTCATCCGCTCGGATAAGGCCTGTCCGGCCTTTCCGTCCACTCAGTCAGTCTGCCTGGCTTATCTGTCCACTCGGTCATTCCGCCTGGCTTCTTCATTCACTGCGGGCTATTTGCCTGGCTCGTTAACTCACACGGTTCCGTCTGCTTTGCTCCTCCACTTGGTTTAGATGCATATCAGGATCCCACGGACTCACTGCTAATCCGACTCCTTCTTGATGGTCAGACTACGAGCTTATTTCGTACTGCCTCTAGTTGTGGTTCCACTTTCTTTTGTCCAATCAACTGTTCTCCTTTAATTGGCTCAATATCTCCTCCTGCCTTTTTTACTGTCTCGCCCTGTCATCGTTACTCTTACGGTCTTGGAGGCCATATTCCATCAATAATAATTGAACATTGAAGTATTCATACTCCTATTTAGCAAAAAAAAAAAAAAGTTAAAAAATATATAGAATTAGGTTAGTGAATGAACGTCAGCAATATAATCAGTAAAATCGCTAAACATGAATTATAAAAGAAATTAATTTTCCTCAAAAAAAGAGGAGAAATTTAATAAAATAAAAATAGAAAGGGCCCACTTCCCATCTTCGGCACTAGGGAGTAGCAAAAATATCTTCCGACAACAAAGCACTACTATGTCCCTACCAATTAAAATTTAAATACGCATTTACCGCCTTTGACCCGAATCTCCTAAACCTCATCAAGTCGTCACAATCAATACGTGTGCCCTTCACCGTTATACACGTGGCCCTCAACTATTCGCTCAGACCAGTAACGCGTACCAGTACGGCAAATTCTGCGCCAAGTTCACGAATTCTCGCCACGTAATCCCTAAGATATTTCGAGCCAAAGAGAAAAAGATAATTTCGGATAGCACACGTGTCGCCTAGCTCCCTTACCACTTCGAGATGCTTACGTGTCCATGTCCTCGATTCGATAAATATCGTCGTGGTTGCTGTCAGCCAATCACGGCGCCACACGTTCCCCTCTTCGTGCGCAGGCAGTTAATCATGGAGTCCTGGTGTTACACGTGTCCCTGGAATGGATGGGAAAATGGAATGTTTCTGGAGATGGCCTCGTTATAATATAGACGGAACCCCCGGCGAGCGCTATCCATACCCGACGGAAATGAACGGCGGGCCTAGCCAGAGTCAACGCCGGAGGGTTGACCAGACCGGAGATTCTTCGGAGAACCCGCGGGATTCTGGACGAGAGATTGCTTGTGCTTGTGTTTGTTCGATGAGTGGGATATTCACGCGCTGTGTCAAACGCGTCGTTGAACACGAAATCGCGAGCCCTAGCGAAGCGGCGCTGCTATGGCGGGAGCTCTGCGTGTACCGCGCGCGCGCATGATAGCGTCATTGACGAACGGCGCGGCGAACGCGCGATCGGCGGGTTACACAGTGAAGTATACACAACCCGAGTGACTGTTGAACTCAGTTGATCATTAATACATTAAATGAAATAATTAAAACAATAAAGGCTATAAATGTGGGATAATCATTACGGCTCATGACTTCTTCTAACGGTCATCCCATGATTGTTACTAACTTTTCTTTAATTGCTCATTAATGATTTGCCACAACGGTTTACCTGGAATGCCTTGCTCCTGATCACGCTTAACTAACTCCTTCACCCACTCACCTTCGCCCACCTGGCTCCTTCATCCGCTCGGATAAGGCCTGTCCGGCCTTTCCGTCCACTCAGTCAGTCTGCCTGGCTTATCTGTCCACTCGGTCATTCCGCCTGGCTTCTTCATTCACTGCGGGGCTATTTGCCTGGCTCGTTAACTCACACGGTTCCGTCTGCTTTGCTCCTCCACTTGGTTTAGATGCATATCAGGATCCCACGGACTCACTGCTAATCCGACTCCTTCTTGATGGTCAGACTACGCAGCTTATTTGTACTGCTCTAGTTGTGGTTCCACTTTCTTTGTCCAATCAACTGTTCTCCTTTAATTGGCTCAATATCTCCTCCTGCCTTTTTTACTGTCTCGCCTGTCATCGTTACTCTTACGGTCTTGGAGGCCATATTCCATCAATAATAATTGAACATTGAAGTATTCATACTCCTATTTAGCAAAAAAAAAAAAAAGTTAAAAAATATATAGAATTAGGTTAGTGAATGAACGTCAGCAATATAATCAGTAAAATCGCTAAACATGAATTATAAAAGAAATTAATTTTCCTCAAAAAAAGAGGAGAAATTTAATAAAATAAAAATAGAAAGGGCCCACTTCCCATCTTCGGCACTAGGGAGTAGCAAAAATATCTTCCGACAACAAAGCACTACTATGTCCCTACCAATTAAAATTTAAATACGCATTTACCGCCTTTGACCCGAATCTCCTAAACCTCATCAAGTCGTCACAATCAATACGTGTGCCCTTCACCGTTATACACGTGGCCCTCAACTATTCGCTCAGACCAGTAACGCGTACCAGTACGGCAAATTCTGCGCCAAGTTCACGAATTCTCGCCACGTAATCCCTAAGATATTTCGAGCCAAAGAGAAAAAGATAATTTCGGATAGCACACGTGTCGCCTAGCTCCCTTACCACTTCGAGATGCTTACGTGTCCATGTCCTCGATTCGATAAATATCGTCGTGGTTGCTGTCAGCCAATCACGGCGCCACACGTTCCCCTCTTCGTGCGCAGGCAGTTAATCATGGAGTCCTGGTGTTACACGTGTCCCTGGAATGGATGGGAAAATGGAATGTTTCTGGAGATGGCCTCGTTATAATATAGACGGAACCCCCGGCGAGCGCTATCCATACCCGACGGAAATGAACGGCGGGCCTAGCCAGAGTCAACGCCGGAGGGTTGACCAGACCGGAGATTCTTCGGAGAACCCGCGGGATTCTGGACGAGAGATTGCTTGTGCTTGTGTTTGTTCGATGAGTGGGATATTCACGCGCTGTGTCAAACGCGTCGTTGAACACGAAATCGCGAGCCCTAGCGAAGCGGCGCTGCTATGGCGGGAGCTCTGCGTGTACCGCGCGCGCGCATGATAGCGTCATTGACGAACGGCGCGGCGAACGCGCGATCGGCGGGTTACACAGTGAAGTATACACAACCCGAGTGACTGTTGAACTCAGTTGATCATTAATACATTAAATGAAATAATTAAAAACAATAAAGGCTATAAATGTGGGATAATCATTACGGCTCATGACTTCTTCTAACGGTCATCCCATGATTGTTACTAACTTTTCTTTAATTGCTCATTAATGATTTGCCACAACGGTTTACCTGGAATGCCTTGCTCCTGATCACGCTTAACTAACTCCTTCACCCACTCACCTTCGCCCACCTGGCTCCTTCATCCGCTCGGATAAGGCCTGTCCGGCCTTTCCGTCCACTCAGTCAGTCTGCCTGGCTTATCTGTCCACTCGGTCATTCCGCCTGGCTTCTTCATTCACTCGCGGGGCTATTTGCCTGGCTCGTTAACTCACACGGTTCCGTCTGCTTTGCTCCTCCACTTGGTTTAGATGCATATCAGGATCCCACGGACTCACTGCTAATCCGACTCCTTCTTGATGGTCAGACTACGCAGCTTATTTCGTACTGCCTCTAGTTGTGGTTCCACTTTCTTTTGTCCAAATCAACTGTTCTCCTTTAATTGGCTCAATATCTCCTCCTGCCTTTTTTACTGTCTCGCCCTGTCATCGTTACTCTTACGGTCTTGGAGGCCATATTCCATCAATAATAATTGAACATTGAAGTATTCATACTCCTATTTAGCAAAAAAAAAAAAAAGTTAAAAAATATATAGAATTAGGTTAGTGAATGAACGTCAGCAATATAATCAGTAAAATCGCTAAACATGAATTATAAAAGAAATTAATTTTCCTCAAAAAAAGAGGAGAAATTTAATAAAATAAAAATAGAAAGGGCCCACTTCCCATCTTCGGCACTAGGGAGTAGCAAAAATATCTTCCGACAACAAAGCACTACTATGTCCCTACCAATTAAAATTTAAATACGCATTTACCGCCTTTGACCCGAATCTCCTAAACCTCATCAAGTCGTCACAATCAATACGTGTGCCCTTCACCGTTATACACGTGGCCCTCAACTATTCGCTCAGACCAGTAACGCGTACCAGTACGGCAAATTCTGCGCCAAGTTCACGAATTCTCGCCACGTAATCCCTAAGATATTTCGAGCCAAAGAGAAAAAGATAATTTCGGATAGCACACGTGTCGCCTAGCTCCCTTACCACTTCGAGATGCTTACGTGTCCATGTCCTCGATTCGATAAATATCGTCGTGGTTGCTGTCAGCCAATCACGGCGCCACACGTTCCCCTCTTCGTGCGCAGGCAGTTAATCATGGAGTCCTGGTGTTACACGTGTCCCTGGAATGGATGGGAAAATGGAATGTTTCTGGAGATGGCCTCGTTATAATATAGACGGAACCCCCGGCGAGCGCTATCCATACCCGACGGAAATGAACGGCGGGCCTAGCCAGAGTCAACGCCGGAGGGTTGACCAGACCGGAGATTCTTCGGAGAACCCGCGGGATTCTGGACGAGAGATTGCTTGTGCTTGTGTTTGTTCGATGAGTGGGATATTCACGCGCTGTGTCAAACGCGTCGTTGAACACGAAATCGCGAGCCCTAGCGAAGCGGCGCTGCTATGGCGGGAGCTCTGCGTGTACCGCGCGCGCGCATGATAGCGTCATTGACGAACGGCGCGGCGAACGCGCGATCGGCGGG
>CP025650.1:18197404-18215113 GCA_003576665.1 Ipomoea trifida
CAACCACTAGGGTCATTGACCCAATACCAAAGAGTCATCACATGTGGGCTTATAGGTATTTTGGTGATACATTCCACATCTTCAAAAAAAAAATATCCTTTTGTTATGAATATATTATTTATATGTGGCCATTATCCCAGTTATTGTATTTCTGGATCCAATGAAGGGTCAAGTGTCTTTTGGAGTATCGAAGGGTTAAATTGGTTTCCTATATATATGCTCATATGTATTCATTTGTAACGGATACAATGATGAAATCAATAGAATCGTTCTCCCTTCTCTCCATCTCTCTTGGCAATTGTCTTCTTGTTTGGCTGCATTTCTATTTTTATTTACACACGTTATCACGAATGCTTTACCTCCTCGATGAATGATTCTTGCAAATTAAATCGGTGGTCGTCTCTGGCTTAGTGATGTGATCGTGGAGAGGGCGATCGACCCCTGATCCCCAAGATTCAACCGATCAGATTGTTTCGAAGTTTCTAGAGGATTTGCGACGAGTAAGGTTTTTCAGCGCTTCGTCGGCGTCACAATCACCAAACATCCCAGCTTCATTCCCTGTCTTTGTCGCCACTGCAATTTTCGGTGATCCAGCCGGTTGATCAAGAAACAGGTGGTACGACTGGACTCCCTCGAACCTTCGTCGCTATTCCAATTGATGATCGCACACTGGCGCCGAGTGGTTTTAGCTTTAAGGAAATGATGATCTAGTCACAAGTCTCGCGCCATCGCCTTCACCCTCATATGTTCACTCATGGACTGCCTCCACTACACCGATAAGGACTCCGTCATCGCGCTGAAGTGCCTTCTCACTATGAAGAAGAAGACCGGATGTGCCGTCGCAGGGAAGAGGCAGTGCAGTGATGGCGTGCGCGGGCGGTTGTGCTGTGCTTGCTTCTGCTTCTGCTTCACTCCTAGGTGATTCAGTCCACCGTTGATTTCTATGGTGGTCATCATCCTCTTGGCAGCAAGGAGACCGGAAGCGATGATGATGATGTTCATTGTTGTTGTTGAAGAAGATGCCGAAAGTGGACAGTAGTTTTTTTTCTCCGACCATGAGTGCCACCTCCACAGCCGCCTCCTCCGATCCGCTGTTGCGACGATGGCGGGAGAAGATGCAGTCGCCGGCGACGTCTCCCTCTCTCGCGAAAATGGCGTACTAGTGCTAGTGAGGAAGATGACGAAACAATGGTAACGGTGGGTAATTATTCCATCTTTATAATTATTAATGATGGCAAGATGATGCTTTCACGTGATGCCCCATTCCATTTACTGTTTATTATAATTATTATATTATATATAATTATAATAATTATTTCCTAATATGCTCCGTAAGTGTGGAATTTTGAAAATGTTACATCAATTGTGGAGCACGACTTTAATTGATTATGAGAAATTATCGGAGATTTGACCATACTCCGATGAGGTTAGTCCCATCATATTTTAATATGATAAAATATTATTCCATGTCATATATATTCATATGATTGTTGTTATATGCAAATTTTTATTATGCCAAGTAGTCATATTTTTGGCATGATCATGTTTTCTCAAAACTATCATTATGGCATGTTTTAGATGAGAATATAGTCTATATATTCGCATAATGATTACATTTTGATAGCATAATTGAATATTGTCGCAAGTATTTTAGATCTTCATTTCATATATTATATGATGAGGCCTATATGCGAATAGTATGTGACAATTGTTTATCAATTTGCTCACTTGTGGTTTATAGCTATGTGAATCATCATGAAAGTTATTTTGATATGCATTATCAAATTATGGGATAAATATAGATAATTGTGTGCATGCTATTTAAATATCATGAGGATATTGGGTTGAGAGTCATGATGTTCATGTGATGCATGACATAATTATTTTTGAAAGCTATAAGCTTAAAAGAAGCAAATGAATGCATCATATCATTTGATTGGATCCGGGAATAATCCGTAAAATGTATGTTTTGAGGATTGTGCAACCCTGCATACAATACGTGTGCAAGAAATTTATGCACATGAATAAGGAATTTGTTACTACAATATTTAGTAGTACAAAATGATTAAAGGTTCTAGTAGAGCCGACCAATATATTATTGTCTGGATTAATATAATTTTGCCAGAAGGTAAATTAAGAGCACTAATTTTTATTTGTCACCCTTGACACAAGTCTTAGATCAATTATTACACAGTGAAGTATACACAACCCGAGTGACTGTTGAACTCAGTTGATCATTAATACATTAAATGAAATAATTAAAAACAATAAAGGCTATAAATGTGGGATAATCATTACCGGCTCATGACTTCTTCTAACGGTCATCCCCATGATTGTTACTAACTTTTCTTTAATTGCTCATTAATGATTTGCCACAACGGTTTACCTGGAATGCCTTGCTCCTGATCACGCTTAACTAACTCCTTCACCCACTCACCTTCGCCCACCTGGCTCCTTCATCCGCTCGGATAAGGCCTGTCCGGCCTTTCCGTCCACTCAGTCAGTCTGCCTGGCTTATCTGTCCACTCGGTCATTCCGCCTGGCTTCTTCATTCACTCGGGGCTATTTGCCTGGCTCGTTAACTCACACGGTTCCGTCTGCTTTGCTCCTCCACTTGGTTTAGATGCATATCAGGATCCCACGGACTCACTGCTAATCCGACTCCTTCTTGATTGGTCAGACTACGCAGCTTATTTCGTACTGCCTCTAGTTGTGGTTCCACTTTCTTTGTCCAATCAACTGTTCTCCTTTAATTGGCTCAATATCTCCTCCTGCCTTTTTTACTGTCTCGCCTGTCATCGTTACTCTTACGGTCTTGGAGGTCCATATCCCATCAATAATAATTGAACATTTGAAGTATTCATACTCCTATTTAGCAAAAAAAAAAAAAAGTTAAAAAATATATAGAATTAGTTTAGTGAATGAACGTCAGCAATATAATCAGTAAAATCGCTAAACATGAATTATAAAAGAAAATTTAATTTTCCTCAAAAAAAGAGGAGAAATTTAATAAAATTAAAAATAGAAAGGGGCCCACTTCCCATCTTCGGCACTAGGGGAGTAGCAAAAATATCTTCCGACAACAAAGCACTACTATGTCCCTACCAATTAAAATTTAAATACGCATTTACCGCCTTTGACCCGAATCTCCTAAACCTCAATCAAGTCGTCACAATCAATACGTGTGCCCTTCACCGTTATACACGTGGCCCTCAACTATTCGCTCAGACCAGTAATCGCGTACCAGTACCGGCAAATTCTGCGCCAAGTTCACGAATTCTCGCCACGTAATCCCTAAGATATTTCGAGCCAAGAGAAAAAAGATAATTTCGGATAGCACACGTGTCGCCTAGCTCCCTTACCCACTTCGAGATGCTTACGTGTCCATGTCCTCGATTCGATAAATATCGTCGTGGTTGCTGTCAGCCAATCACGGCGCCACACGTTCCCCTCTTTCGTGCGCAGGCAGTTAATCATGGAGTCCTGGTGTTACACGTGTCCCCTGGAATGGATGGGAAAATGGAATGTTTCTGGAGATGGCCTCGTTATAATATAGACGGAACCCCCGGCCGATCGAGCGCTATCCATACCCGACGGAAATGAACGGCGGGCCTAGCCAGAGTCAACGCCGGAGGGTTGACCAGACCGGAGATTCTTCGGAGAACCCGGGGATTCTGGACGAGAGATTGCTTGTGCTTGTGTTTGGTTCGATGAGGTGGGATATTCACGCGCTGTGTCAAACGGCGTCGTTGAACACGAAATCGCGAGCCCTAGCGAAGCGGCTGCTATGGCGGGAGCTCTGCGTGTACCGCGCGCCGCGCATGATAGCGTCATTGACGAACGGCGCGGCGAACGCGCGGATCGGCGGGGGGTGGCCGGCGATGGCGAAGCTGCTGTTCTACTGCTGCGGGTGCCAGTCGAGCCGGCATTTCGAGCTGGGCGACCCGTCGCCGGGGCACCTGGCGAAGGAGACTCGGTTCTCGAAGACGTCGGGGCGGAGCTTTCTGGTGAACAAGTGTAGGGGCGATGTTTTGTACGTGAGCGACCCGTGCGAGCACCCGTCGGGGGACCGAGGGGACGATTTGGGGATCTACAGAGGGGTATTTGGGGGATTCATGAAGTCCAGAACTAGGGCGTGTCTGATCCGAAGACAGGTCGGGCTTGAAGAGCGAGTGAAGTGCCCCTACTGCGGCGCCCGAGTGTGGAGCATGACGGCCGCGCGTCTTATCCCTAAGAGCGCCGCTCGCCGCCTCGGCTCGCTCGACGGCGGGTCGGAATACTTCGTGTGTGTGAACGGCCACTTACACGGCGCTTGTTGGCTGGTGCCTCTGTCGTCCGAGGACGGCAGCGGCGAAGAAGGAGGCGCAGATGACGGAGACGATGAAGAGGACTTGATGGATCGGAATGCGGGTAAAGCAATTGCAAATGGATCTCTCAAAAAACTACCGGATGGACCCATATCTTAGGCTAGATGGGGCTGAAAATATGGGATTTTCAACTGGCTGTAATAATGTAATGTTCTGTTATGGAATTGACCTTTGTTAATACAAGAATTCAGTTTTTTTTTTTAACAGTAAAATCTTGACTATTATATTAATTTGGTTTAGCCATCTTATTCAAATCTTTTGGGGTATTTGGGAGGCTAGGAATAAAAAGGTCTGGCATAATGTGAGTGTGAGCACGAGAGAGGTGGTGCGTTTATCTTTGAAGTATTTACGAGAGTGGCGAAGGGTTTGACGACACTCAGGTGAGAATGCTATGGAAGAAGGGGAGGACGTAGTCTCTTGGAAAGCGCCGCGTTATGATTTTTTGAAATTAAATGTTGATGCAACGATTCATGAGGATAGGAATATGCTTGGAATGGGTTGGGTACGCCGTGATAACATGGGCATTGTTGTAGCGGCTGGAGCTGTGGGCAAGAGAAGAGTGGTTCTTCCAAAGGAGGCTGAAACCTTGGCTGTTAGAGAGGCGCTTAGCTGGTTAGAGGATCGACACTATGACAATGTTCTTGTTAAGACCGATGCTCAACAAATTGTTTTTTAGTGTCACACTGCTAATAGTTCACCTTTTGGTTTACTTTTGCGTGATACAAATGATCTAGTTGTTTTATTTTCAAATGTTAGTCTTTGTTTTGTAAAGTGTTATGCTAATATTGTAGCTCTCTTATTGGCTAAAAATGCTGCTTTTTGATAGGAAATCGATTTTAGTTTGATACCCGCCTTGCTTTTATTTTCGGTGCTCTTTGTAATGACTTAAGCAATATATGAATTTTGTGGTTTTGTTTTAAAAAAAATTAATTTGGTTAAGAATTAGTGGTTATGATTTTCTAAAATTCTAGCCTTTTTTTCTGTTAATTTTGGAACGAAGCGTATTTAGCGGTGTTGCTAAATGTTGGCAGGCTGATTAATAGCTAAAATTGAAAAACGAGCGGTTACTAATTATCTACTATTTGTCAAAAAAATTCTACTATTTGTCACCCAGCAGAAAAATCGACCCTTTTTGTCTTCTTTCTCATTTTCCCATTCTCTCTAAGCTCTGCAATATCTTGGTATTTCCCTGCCAGGGAAAGAAAGGCTTTGTTTGGCTGGCTGGCTGCCTGAAGGGCTGGCTAGCCAGAAAAGGGCAACACAATAATAAATATTTCTTGATTATTGGAGTCGGGAGGACGAGGTGCCCAGAAATTCTTTTGTTTTCCCGACACGACCACCCAGGTTTTTTTTTTTGATAGAACCACCCAGGTTTTAATACTTCATCACCATTGGGTTATTATGAATTCCTGGGGAGATTAAATATTTTTTGTTCCATATATTTTTCAGACTCAAGTGCGTGCATTAAAGTTGTTATCTTTATAACCTGGGTTGGGTTGGGTTGAGTGGAAGGCGTGTACGATACTTGATTTTAGGTATGAAATAATTTTAAATTTTCAAGTTTTTTGTCCTATCCAATAGAAGTGCCTATAATTCAGCTAAGGAATTAATTACTATGTTTGACGGTGGAAATCCTGAGCTATAGCAAAAAAAAAATTGTTATAATTATAAATTTGGTAAATTTTTTTGAAGCGTTTATGATTTTTTAATAGGTAATATCGATTTTATATATTTTTTTAAGCTAGTTTAAATAGATTTAGTTTAGTATATGGTTTAAGAAATGCGTCATTCCTTCACCCATATGATTAAATTCGATATCCAATAATAATGTTGTCGTTTTGTGGGCAGGTAAGAATCCACATTGTTTCAGGATAAGAATAAGAGAAGAGCTGAGTGAAGAAGTTACAACAACTTTATCTCAGCACAAAGGTAACTATCAGTCTTTCTTTCGCTGCTCCTAAATAATGTTACCTCAGATCCAAACATTCTTGTTTGATTGTCGCACACGTATGTTTGATTGTCACTCTACGTGTGCGAGTCAGTTACTTTCTACAGAATACGAAACTTTTTTAACTAAAAATCTAAACTGATAGTTGAATTGTAAATTTATGTTTGTTATGATTGAAAAAATCGTTAGGCGCTCGAGGAGTGCTTAGTGCTTATCGCGCTTAGGTCGCGATTAATCAACCCCTAAGCGCTCGTGTATTTTTAATTTTTAAAAAATTTGTTTAAATTTTTTTAATAATCATAAACTATTTAATACTTTAATAGTTAATACTAAAATATTAAATATTAAGTTTAAAAACATCTAGAGTTTAAACAATTTAGGATTATTTCGTTCAAAACGATATCATTTTGAGTGAGATAAGCCATTTAAAAAAAAAAGAACAATAGCTAATTGGCCGACGGCCAGTCGATGCGTAGGAGGCCTAGTCGGTGGCTAAGTGGCCTAGGCGGTCAGCGCTAGACGCTTAGGAGGCCTAGTCGGCTGCCTAGCCGGCCGTCTAGACCACTGGTTGTGGTGATACGCTAGGCGCCTGGTCGACACCTAGGCCGGATTTTTGCAATTGATATTTGTATATATATTATTATATGCTCAATACTCATTTCTGACACATTTTTGGATCACCAGAGTTAACAGGTCAGAAGATACAAGTTTGGGGCAAATATGGCTGCTGAAGAGGACATTCTTTTTTCAGCTGCCATCAACCTTCTGTCAGCATTTTCATTTCTTTTGGCCTTCGCAGTTCTGCGAATTCAACCAGTTAACGATAGAGTGTACTTCCCAAAATGGTATTTGAAGGGTATACGAGCAAGCCCAAGAAAATCTGGACCTGCGGTCCGGAAATTTGTGAATTTGGACCTTAGAACATACATAAGGTTCTTGAATTGGATGCCACCGGCACTGCATATGCCACAACCTGAACTTATAGATCATGCAGGCCTTGATTCCGCTGTGTATATTAGAATTTACTTACTTGGGTGAGTCACTATGCAGACCTAACCTGCCCAACTATACTCATATTAAATTTGCACAATCCTTTTGCCCTTTAACTACACATTATTTGTTAAGATCAAACGCTTATCACTATGTCGAAATATACTGTCATATATATAATTCCCCTCTCTAGCAACACATGCCATGCCGCTGGATGCTAGACTTGCCTTTAGTGGCTTCCGCCCAATAATTTCCCTCTTCTAGCCACATAAGACAGGGCAACGGGTGTTAAACTTGGCCTTTAGTGGCTTCCGCCCAACAATTCCCCCTCCTAGCCCAAGATACCATTTGTTAAGATCAAGCCCTTACTACTACGCCAAAATATATAGCTCACAGCGAAGGCGCAACTTTATTTTCTTAATAGCACCAGTCCACCACACATTTTTGAAACGTTCGGTGCTGAATTTAGCCCTTTAAACCCTTTACCAGTCTCCACCCTATAACCCGATGCTAAACTTAACCTTTACCGGCCTCCGCCCAACACTATTTTTAGTGGTTTAGGGATGTAAAAATAAAAAAAAGTACTATCTCTTAATTAACAAGGGTTATTTTTAGTTTCATTTTTCTTTACAGTTTTGCAGACCATATATCTAATTTGTAAAGTTCTAATGCAGGCTGAAAATATTTGTACCCATTGCACTTCTTGCTTTTGCCGTCTTAGTTCCTGTTAACTGGACTGGTGGATCGCTGCAGCATATTAAGGACTTAACATTCAATGAAATTGACAAATTGTCAATATCAAATATTCCTTCCGGATCACCTAAGTAAGCATTAAATTTCTTTCAATTTTCCTTTGTCCACCTCTGTTTCAATGAAGCTATAGCATCTTTCTGGCAAGACTTATACCAATTTTTTTTTAAAAAAATTTTCAGGTTATGGGCACACATAGCAATGGCTTATGTAATCTCATTTTGGACCTTGTATGCTCTATACCAAGAGTATGAAATTGTATCTAGATTGAGGCTGCAGTTTCTTGCTGCAGAAAAGCGTCGGCCTGATCAGTTCACTGTTAGTGCTTTTAAGTTATATGGATTTTGTGCTTATTCGAATCGTGTTCTAGCTAATCACCAATTTGGCTCTGTTATAAAGGTTCTTGTGAGGAATGTCCCCCCGGACAACGATGAAACAGTTAGCGAGCACGTTGAGCATTTCTTCTGTGTAAACCATCCAGATCATTACCTTCTGCACCAGGTTTGTCTCTACATATATAATTCTCGGTTCAGAGAACTTTGTGGTTGTCATATCGAGATTCAGTCGAAATATTGTCTTACCATTTTCGTGCAGCTGATAATTAAATTCATTACTTATTCTGTTGTCTTTTGGTTCAAGTCTATGTTATGTAACCATAAAGTCATGAAAGTTTTAGGTTGTATACAATGCTAACATGCTAGCAAGTCTGGTGGAGGAAAAGAAGAATTTGCAGAATTGGCTCACTTACTACCAGACAGTGCATGAAAGAAATCCTTCCAAAAAACCAAAAACAAAGGTATTCTTTTTCATATATGAATTTGATGATCCATTTATGTATTCCCCTCCCAGCACCAACCAATCTTAAATGTTATTGTTAGGACTTGAAGAAAAACCCAACTTTATTTCCTTAACAGCCATCACATTTTTGAGACGTTGGGGGCTGGACTTGGCCTCTGCCCAATAATTTCAAAGTCTAATGTTCTTTCATGTATAGACAGGTTTCTGGGGCCTCTGGGGAGAAACTGTGGATGCTATTGACTATTACACATCTGAAATTAAAAATTTGAGTGAAAAAGTAAGTGCCTTAACTTAACTATGGGCTTGAATATATGATCATGTTTAACCAGCTCAGTTGGCGTTAGTGGTCATGCACTCTAATCCTTTAACACGTTGTCCCTTAATTGGGCCAATCCGATGCGAACGAAAATTAGTCTGAGTATGGTATGGGTGCCCTCCTATAATTAGGGCATGCTCAAAACATCTCGTAATCTAACAAAAAAATATATGGGCCCTGTTTGGTAAATAATTAGCCTATCAGCCAATTTTGGCTTATTTGACTACTATTAGTTGTTTGGTTAATAAGTTTTTTGTAACTCCAAAATGCTAAAATTCAAAAGGCTACTCAAAGTAACTTTTTCAATTAACTTTTTGAGAAAGAAATTATACCAAACAGCTATCAGCTAGACATCTAATCTATCAAACAACTTTCTACAATCAGCTAATGTTATCAACAAATCATACTTTCTAACTCAAACAGCCAACCCAATCAGCTAACCTCCATTTACCAAACAGGGCCTAGATCTTGTTACATATCTATGCTAGAGCAAAGAATTTTGTTTCATCTATATAGTAATGAATTACACTCTTTGATCTAGGAAGCTGAAGAAAGAGAGAAGGTCTTGAGTGATCCAAATGCCATAGTTCCTGCAGCTTTTGTATCATTTAAAACCAGATGGGGAGCAGCTGTGTGTGCCCAAACCCAGCAATCAAATAACCCTACCATTTGGCTCACAGACTGGGCACCTGAACCGCGAGACGTCTTTTGGAACAGTCTTGCCATACCATATGTTGAACTCAACATCCGAAAACTACTAATGGCTGTGGCTTTCTTCTTTCTCACCTTCTTTTTCATGATTCCCATTGCCTTCGTTCAGTCTCTCGCCAGCATTGAGGGCATCGAAAAAGTTTTCCCTTTCTTGACGCCCGTGATAGAGAAGTAAGTGGTTTAATATATAAACATAAATGTGCAATCCAACTATCAGTTTAGACTTTTAGTTGAGATGAAGTACATGCTTCAATTACGAGGATTCGAACAGCTGATGAAAAATTTTGGTTTTGCAGGGAAGCTGTTACGGCTTTTATTCAGGGATTTCTTCCTGGGATGGTACTGAAGCTCTTTCTGGCCAATGTTCCTAAAATTCTTATGGCCATGAGCAAGGTAGAAGGCGTTACGTCACTTTCAGCTCTGGAGAGAAGCTCAGCTGCAAAATACCATTTGTTTTTACTTGTTAATGTCTTCCTTGGAAGCATCATCGCAGGAGCTGCATTTCAGCAACTCGACAAATTTCTTAGTCAGCCACCAACTGAGTATGAATCCAATCAATAAACTAATTTAATCTAATTCATGCCCATCAAACACCTTGCTCTGATATTATGTTATAATTTAAAATTGAGCCAATGCCACCAATTCTTATATCATGAACGTAGCTAAGCTTTATATTGCATTGTGAATCTTGGTTCAAAAAGTTTAACAATTTCTATACTTGTAAACTACAGATACATAACATATCTATAATTATCATTTGATATGCCTTAAAATGATTTATAGGTAGTTATTTTTAGACCAAGGTCCACAATATGACAAATTATACCATGGACCAGAGTCTACCTTGCATTGTAAACTATGATTCAAAAATAAAATTCTATACTTGAGTTAAACGTTTCTTTACCTATAAACAAATTGAAGACACATAACATGATAATTAAAGACACATAAGCAGTAACTACAGATACAAAATATGTTACCTGCAGACACATAATATGTTAACCAGCATCTTATGTGTCCGCAGTTAACATATTTAGTATCTGCAATTTACAATTTATGTATATGTAGTTATCATGTTATGTGTCTGTAATTACTATGTTATGTGAGTTCAATTTGTTTACAGGTACAAAAATTGTTAACTGCAAGTACAAAATATTCTAACTATAGACACATAATTTTTAAACCAAGGCTCACAATGCAATATGAACCCTAGTTCATAGTATAACAATTGCCACAATACCACATAGACCCTAGTCTATCGTATAATTTGTCCATGGGCTATAATGCACATGAAAAAAACCGAATCTAATTAGTCTAACTTGTGACGTTATAAATTCATATATTTTATTTTGTTTTCAATATGAGACTTCTAACACTCCCTCTAATCTAACTCGACTCCTATAACTTACTCTTAACATACATACTTGTGCATTACTTGGTGATATATTGATTGAATTCCCTTGCAGAATTCCAAAGACGATAGGCGTAGCCATTCCAATTAAAGCCACCTTCTTTATTTCGTTCATAATGGTGGATGGTTGGGCTGCCATTGCTGCAGAGATTCTGAGATTAGCTCCACTCATTGTGTTTCATATTAAGGATGCATTCTTGGTAAAGACAGATAAGGACAGGCAAGAAGCTATGGATCCTGGTTCCATAGCTTTTTCCATATCAGAACCTCGCATACAGCTTTATTTCTTACTGGGATTAGTATACGCCGTCATCACACCTATAATCCTCCCTTTCATAATCGTCTTCTTTGCTTTCGCCTACTTGGTCTTCCGCCATCAGGTATGTATTTATTGTGTGCTAGTTAGAGGTGTCAAATAGGCGAGTTTGAATCGATTCGGTTTTCGGCCTATTACTAGTTTGTTTATTTTTTGGATTGGGTGATCCAATTTAATTAAAGTTCAGACCAGTTTCGATTCAAAAATAAAAATTAAATATAAGACCAAAAGTGGATGTTCTAATAAAAAAAAGACTAAAAGTAAACTGTCATCTATAAATCTAGGACAAAAAATGAAATTAACTCTAAAAAATGTATATTGCATTCATGGTCCACATAATATATATGTATACACTATTTCTTTTTTAAAATGTATTGGACCAACAGGTTGGACCTGTCCATGGGTCAAAAATTAAAGTTCAGTCTTGTTTGTAATATAAAACGGGCAAGTCTTAGTCCGTCTATTGTAGTAAATGAATCAGGCCGGGTCAAGCCAAACGAGTCGAGATGGGATTGCACTTCAGGCTAACCTGTCCGTTTGACACCTATAGCGCTAGATAATACTTTTGCAAGACACATAAATGAAGAAACTGGAAAGATATTTGTCTGAAATGGTTTGTTGTTGCAAGATCATCAACGTGTACGACCAGAAGTACGAGAGCGGGGCAGCATTCTGGCCAGACATTCATCGTCGCATAATCATTGGGCTGGTGATAGCCCAGGTCCAGCTGATGGGATTGATGAACACCAAGAATGTAGCCCATTCAGGCCCAGTCATTATTATTCTCCCAGTTCTGACAATCTGGTTCCACAACTTTTGCAAGGGGAGATTCGAATCGGCATTTGTGAAGTTCCCATTACAGGAAGCCAAGATTAAGGATACGTTAGAAAAGGCAACAGAACCAACCCTGAATCTGAGAACATATTTGACTGATGCTTATGTGCACCCAGTTTTCAAGGGCAAGGATCAGTTCGAGGCGACAGTTTCGATCGATGAAGAGGAGAATGATCCTCTGGTGGCCACCAAGAGAATTCCCCGAAAGGAAACTGCTGCTCAAAATCCTAATCTTAACTTGTGATAATAGATAAATACATCATCATGCACTTCACTCAACTTCATCTCTTATGTTAATTACATATTAATTCTTGTCAATTATAGCAACCCCTACTTCACCATGCATATATGAGATTAAGAAATAGGTCAACAATTGGGATAGTTTAGATTTTTTCTTTTTCTTTTTTGGCTTATTAGTTGGAAAAAAAAAAATTCAAATGTAACAATTATATTCATACCTCTAAAATTTGGTACTTTTAATACTGAATTTTTATATTATGTAAAAATAATATCTAATCATATTACTGTAGTCTACAAAATTGAACCCCTTGAGTTTAGTTATTAGTTGGTTGCTTATAATGTTTTCATTTTCAATTCAGTCTGTTGATGTGATTATACTACAAGAAAATCACAATTCACAACGGAAAATCACGACAGAAATTATTTCGTCGCGAAATATGACGACGGAATCGCGATGCAATATTCTGCGACGAAATAAATCCGTCGCGATTCTGTCGCCATATTTCGCGACGGAATTTTTCTGTTGCAATTGAAGATACGACGAGCAGATAGGTGACAGAATGAATTCCGTCGCGACGGAATTTATCTCGATTTTTCTTGTAGTGTTAATCCAACTGAAACTGAAAAATAAACACCTCTTTCAATATACACAGATTAAGATTAAGATGTCCTTGGTTGTGTTCCATTCATTTCAATCCTTCAAGAGATACATTGAGGGGAAATAAGCAGGTTGTGCTTCTTCTGATTTACTACCACTTCAAATTAATGGCCACATCTAAAATAGCTTCCACTTGGTTAATGGCTCTTTGCTTCTCCTGTTTCTTCAACCTAAATGCAACCGATTCAGCATCGAGCCCTAGCGCGTTTACCGCTTCTATTTCTTCCCCTCGAACCTCCTGTAGCAGCGCGTCTACCTCTCTCACGAAATCTACTCTTAGAAGTACATCATCATCGGCTTCTAGATTTGGTCTCACCGGGCCTTCATGCTACGAGAAAGCAAACAACATTTCACTAGGATGCCTTCAAATCAACTCATATGCACAATCGTGATGTAGCAACCGTGTTTCAAGAGCAAATATTGTACGATTGCAATATACCTTCTCCATGTCAAACCCTGCAGGTACAAGAATACTGAACGGATCCTCCCGTGGAAATGTTTCGACCATAACTTTTTTACATTTCTTGAGCCACCCTTCATCGTCGAACCCATCATACATATTCAGAAGATCATTGAGCAGTCTCATGGCCGGAGTAGCCTCACGTTTCAAAATTTCCATCTGAAAGATAACAAAGGCGTCTTTATTCTTTAATGATCAAAACGTAACTACAAGAAACAGGATACAGTTTCTAGTCACTTCACATGAACTGTGCAATCATTACAGAAGTTTTAGGAGCAAACCTCAACCCGCCTGTATAAGAGATCAAGACTTCGAACTGCATCCTTCTCATCCTGAAGATGTGATGAAAAACTAAAAAATGACTTTATTCCCAAGCAAAAGCGAGATGACAAAAACACACCTTGTGAATGGCTTCATAATGCCCTCCAAGGATATCGAGCAGTCACAAATTAAAATAATAATCATTTATGTTAGGAAACAATGACTAGAACATGTCAGCAGAACATAACCAAGAAAAAGTTCCGTGATTTAAGTAACAAAATTGATTCAAAACTGCATTGATGACACCATTATAGATTATACAAATAAAATATCAGATGCCCTTAGTACATAAAAAGGTATTTTTGCAGGTGAAAAAAGCATTAACTAGATGTTAACTAAACTATGCAACCTCCAAGTTTGTCTAAAGTTGAAACAGACCCCGTTCTTTATTATCTTAGATATTTGTAAAACTAACAGATATAAGACCTATATGAAGGGAGAATTAGGCTGGCCAAACTACTGTTACGGAAATGACAAACAACAGACTAACAGTACTCATATATATGAGAAACAAAAAATGCCCAACTGCATATCAATGAAGCAATTAGCAGTAGGAAGACTAACATCACGCTTGGCGAGATCGAGGCGATTCCATATTACCATCAGAACAAGTTCAGTTAGTTCACCTTTTTCAGCAGCTTCCTCAATTTTCTTCACACAAAAAAAATGCGTTAGTGTAAGTAAGAAGTGGCCTGTAATAACTTATGGTCATAGTTCCACTAAATGGTATCACCAATGCTTAATGTTAAACTAAAATGGATAAACAAGAAGATAATATTTCCAACCTCTTCAACTTCTTCAGCTGATCTAATAAAGCTAGATACCAATTTCCTGGCCTTGCAAAGGTCTTCTATAGGATAATCTTTCAACCGCAAACCAATTTCCCGATATTCATCAACCTTCTTTTCCTCCTCTTCATCTTCCAGTTGACGCAATCTATGCAACTCTTTGGTCTTCTCCCTTTGCTTGGCTTGCCATTCCTAACCGGGAGAAGGTTAGTCCTATCTTCAAAACATACAAATAACAGAACAAAAGGATTATCCCTTTTTTCCTTTACTCTCATTTTCCATCCCCCTCTTTTCCAAGATTCAATAAATTAGCCACCATAACAAAATAAGAGCTCCCATTATTGACAGTAATAACAGCAAACTCAAACACACAGATTACATATTAGGATCAAACGCTTACCACTACTACGCCAAAAGCAACCAAGGCGCAACTTTATTCCTTATACCACCACACATTTTCGAGAGCCAAGGTGGTGGACTTTTAGCTTTTTATCGACCTCCATCCAACAATCCCTCCCAACCGGTCTAATACCACTTGTTAGGATCAGCACTTACCACTATGCAAAATATTATAGCTCGTAACGAAAGTGTAACTTTATTTTCTTATACCACAACACATTTTCGAGTGCAGGGTGTCGGACTTGACCTTTTATCGGCCTCCACCCAACAATCCCTCCCAACAGGTCCGATACCACTTGTTAGGATCAACAATTATCATTATGCCAAAAGCTATAGCTCGTAGCGAAAGTGCAACTTTATTTCTTTATATTGCCACACATTTTCGAGAGCCTCTGCTAGCCTTTTATTAATCTCCGCCCAACAATCCCCTAACCACGTAGTGCTAGGCCCCTTACCCGCCCCGCCCAACACTACAATACTCAAGAAAGTTTCAATTTTTCAAGCAGGTTCAACCTCTTTGCTTTCTAATTTCGGTTAAATTAGCAAAAAGAGGGGAAAAAAAGGGAGATGCATACATCATCATAGAACTCCGGGGGAAGCCCATCGCCATCATCATCATCAAAGAACTCTGGGGCAATCCCTTCATAAAGGTCTTGTTCTTGGGTTGTTTTGCATCTGTTCAGAGCTATAATTTAAAAGCACCAAATAAATACGAAAACATAAAGAAGGAAATTGGTTTTAGAATGTGGGGAGACACTAAGCAGAGCAAGAATATGAAGATGGAGGTTAAGGCTAACCTGCGGGCGGGAGAGACTTGATTCTTAGAGGAATTGAGTTAATAAATGGTAGCGAGAGTTTTAAGAAGGATGGAGGCGGGTAGCGGGGTGTGGGAAGAAGAGGAAGGCATGTTATCCGCAGGGCCTTTGACTCCATTTCTGGCTTCTGGGGTACAAGTCTTCTTAAACCCTCCCTCGTAGGGCTTGGGAAGATTTATGAAAATCCGAATAAACTAGAATCCCCTGTTCTTCGTTTGGACATTATTTCGCTTTGCATATCCTATTATATATTATATATATAAAAAAAAAGCATGTGATTGAGCGAAAATGATGCATTTGCGAGTTTGATTTTAATTTTGGGTATAAAGTAATTTTAAATCTCTCACCCGGTCTTGGTAATTGCCATCAAAGAGGATATGACGTGGTGCGTTGAGTTCTAATCAGTGTGCCGAATGTCTAGTTCGTAGTTTACCCCCTCTCCTTAGATCCAAAAAAAAAAATAAAAAAATAAAAAAAAATCGCTTTAACGGTCTAACTTAATAAAGGTGTCTATAATTTAACAGTGAATCAATCATTGTGTTCAACAGTGTAAACCTTGAGCTACACCTAAAAAAAATTATTAATTTTATAATTATTGAAAATTTGTAAGAGCAAGATTTATTTTATAATTAGAGTAATAGAGTTAATACCCGAGTTGGTCCTCAACTATTAGGATTTCACCACTTTGGTTCTCGACTTCCAAACTTGCTCAATTTCATCCCCAACTATGCAATTGTTACCCAAAATATCCTAATCATGACTATTTTGGTTTGAACAAAGGACTATTTTAGGTAAAAATTGTAAATTTAGGGATGAAATTGAACAAGTTTAAAAGTGGTGAAATCCTAATAATCGAAAAACCAAATCATGTATTAACTCTTATAATTATTTCAAATTTAAAAGTTTGTTAACAGTAAGATCCTACCTTTTGATTTGGTGAGTGTGTTCATACTTTTTACAATAAGATATTCTTATTAGACCTTCTCCTTTTACTTTAAATTCTTTTTATACATTGACAAATTCTTTTCATATACAATTAAACTAATAATTTACTAGTACGAGAATTACATTCCAATCACTTGATCATCTCTTTTGGGTGTTCTAGAATTTCAAAGTGCAAATGATTATTCATCTTTTTAATATATTTGAATCAGATTCAAATGAAATTGATTTATTTTGGTTTCATTCCTTTTTTTTTTTTTTTTTAAGCAAACAAAGTAGATTAAATCATTCTGAAGATAAGATATTATAGATGAAGTAAGAGGGTTAGAAAACCACTTCGAACAACCAGGCATAGAAACACACTGTTTAGCTCTGATTCGCTGATTGTTTAGCAAAACATGGAAACACATGAGAGAAACAACTCAATAAGTATTTAATATCGTCAATAACTAAATGGAAGGAAGACGCGATGAGAACTGAATATTATGTGTATTAGAATTCCGAATACAATGATAGTTGACAAGTGATATATATACAGGGAGAGTCTCAGATAGAGTAGGATAGATAGTCCTAACATGACTCAGATACATAGAGTCCTAATACTCCCCCTCAAGCGCAGGGCAAGCTTGTGACCTGAAGCTTGTC
>CP025650.1:18224770-18263691 GCA_003576665.1 Ipomoea trifida
ATTAATTATGTTTTATATTTTGTTTTAAATATTTTTTATCTTGATGTATTTTAATTTTTCATCACTAGGCAACAATATTTATGACTCGATATCTGAGTTTTTCAATTTTTTTTTTTCAAAATATCTCGTTAGTTTTAATCTTCGTCCCCACTGGAGAAAATTTTTTGCTCCGCCATCGATTGTGATTCTATGTGGTGGACTAAAGTGATATTGAACGATTGAAAGAGGACAACAAGACCCTCTGGTCAAAGCTTACCCTCATGAAACGAACGCTCTTTGGTAGACCTCATGAAACGAACGCTCTTTGCTAGACCACAAACTGGGATGGAAGCCAGTGTCGTCAAGGTCTGTGTCTTGTGATTCTATGTGGTGGACTAAAGTGATATTGAATGATTGAAAGAGGACAACGAGACCCTCTGGTCAAAACTTACCCTCATGTATGTGGTGGACTAAAGTGATATTGAATGATTGAAAGAGGACAACGAGACCCTCTGGTCAAAACTTACCCTCATGAAACGAACGCTCTTTGCTAGACCGCTCTTTGCTAGACCACAAACTGGGATGGAAGCCAGTGTCGTCAAGGTCTGTGCCCCTAACCCGAAATCATTCGACGATGCGAGGAAGGTGAAGAAGTTCGAGAATTTCCTTTGGATCTCGAGGAGTGAGAAAGTCATGTTCACCAAAATGTACCTCTCTGGTGATGCGAAACTCAAGTGGTGTGCACTAGTGACGGGCAATGCCAGTTCTGGACGAAATTGCATCAAGTCTTGGGATGGACTCAAGCACGAGTTAAAAGCCCAATTCCTTCCGAACAATGTGTCTTGGCTTTTGAAGAAATTAAAACATATGAGTTGAAAGCCCATGTTTCAAGCCGTTGAGCTCACAATCGTGCTAACAAGACCAAGCCGAAGTCTTGCCAAGCCAAACCGAACCAACTCAACCAAATGCTTAGCCAAGACCTAACTAAGCACTGGTTTTATACACCGAAAATTAAGCAACAATAAACAATCTCAAAGTTCAAAAATAATTAATGTCAAAAAATATAATATCCATAATATTTTTCAAAACACATCCAAATAAAAGTGGCTTGTATACAAAATTTAATTACCATTGTAAAAGCAATATACTAATTATATTACTTACCATTATTAATAAAATATCAATCAATAAAAGTAAGGCATCCCTAATTACATGAAACATCAATGCAAGAAGTCTTAATGAAGGGAAACACAAATGTAAGAAGTCTTAATGAAGACGGGAACTAGCCAAATGTAATTAAAGAGAACACCTTAATGACGCAAAAATGGCGTCTCTCTTCATCCTCGACATCTTCTTCAAATCCACCAAAATCCAACACCATATCCAACACCCTTACCCTGCTACTAGAGAGAGATTATTTCTCCAATTACCGAATTTCAAAAAGTCAACGAAGACAGTCACCTACATGTTTCTCCATCTATGGCATCCTGCAATCATCCATTTGCTCTTGGCCAATTTGCGACATCAACAATAGCAAAATTGTTGCTCTCCATTTGGAGAAGGTTCCAATGGCAACTACTCTTCACACCCCATAAGTTGCACATTGCAGTAGCCACTAGCCACCAAAAAAACTGCAACAACATGGAGTGGGTGCTGACTTTCGGGCTTTCGTTGCGCCTAATGGCGCTGCATGCCAACGCTCAATGTGGTGGATGACAACATAGAAACAACCAGCCATGCAATAACAAAATATAATCCAACAGCATATCCAAGTATGTTCATATTTGAAAGTAAATACACACCAAACACAAACATGAAAAATACAACTGCACATATATCCCAAACCAACATTATACATACAGTAATATTTCCCTTCCAAAATTATGCACAGTAATACAGTTTCAAAAGCCAAAAAGGTAGCATATTTTGAAAACCATATCATACACGAAAACAATATACGTATACAATCTTTCAAAGTATATCACACTTGATAGAATCAATAATTATGAAAAACCTAACCTTGTAACGGTTGAAGTAATATCACTATATCTTACTAAAAATTGGATAGTAACAGTAGTAGTAGTAGTAATAGTAGTAGTACTAATAATAGTAATAATAATAATAATAATAATAATAATAATAATGAATAACATTGCTGGGATATCAGCACAGAATCTTTTAGATTTTTCCCACATAATAATAAAAATAGCACACGGTTGAAATTCAGTATACCAATGTCTTTAGTAATCTAATCATCCACAGAATTACAATTAGAATCATCTGAAGCTGACATTTCAGAAATAAGGCATTCAGATCTGAGTGTGTAATCTCTGGGATACAACTACATGATTCAATATCCTTAGGAGATGTCAATAACAAATTCACAGTACAAATACTTGCAGCTAAAATATTTGAAACATGAAACCTTCATGGGAGAAAATATCCACAGAATTTATCCACCTCGAGCTTCTCTCCTAGTTGCATCATGAAGCAGTTCAATGTCCACTCCTTCTGGTGGCAACTGGACATATCTCACCACTGAGCCTCTGATGAAACAGTTCCTCACTGAAAGCTATTGCATTATAACAAGTTCGTTAGACTAGTCCATGCCAACGGCGTGCCAGACATTTGACATGCATTAATAATAGAAATACAAAGCATGTTTAAAAAAGTAAGAAATAGAAGAACATAAAAAGTTTTAATTCAGGCAAGGCCATCCTACAAGAGGGAGTTGATAGAGTGTAGACTTTATCAGGAATTGAATCTTAACATATTTCATCATATGTGATGACATGCATCCCACAAGAAAACCAATTACTCATGGGCAGGAGAGAGAACATCTTATATACCTCAATCACCTAATACCCATCATACCTGTCCCATAACTCGCCATAAGTGATCCAATTACTAGTTGGAAGGAAAAGCACATATGTATCCTTCCATCCCCCACCCAACACATAAATAACATCTGTATACCCCAACCCCTTGCTAAACACACAAATGTTGATATACAAGCATAAGCAAAAATGTAAATTTTAATAACTTTTTCAATAAATGTTATGCCACTCATAAGACCAGTCAGGGGTTTCAAATTATTAAACACTGAACCTCAATAAAAGTATTTTGCATCCAACTCTATTACTATTTCTGCATGCCATGAATGTACAACTCCAAATTGCAATCAACGAGCTACATAACTAAAGACCATTCGGCATAGTAATAACTTATTAACAGCCAAAATAAAGAATTCCCCTAAAATTAAATGACCACTAAGAAGAGCTATCTTATTTACTTGGATTTTCTATCATGGGATACCATATCATGGTCATTCTAAAGACAGGCAGCAATAATCAAGTCATAGAAACAAATACAGCTCTTTTCAAGTCATAGAAACAAATACAGCTCTTTTCTGTCAATAGAATAAAGATTAGATAGTCTTTAATTAGAGAGGTTGTTAAGAGAGAGACAAGAGGTGGGGGCAAGGGAGATTATGGAATCCTATACATCAAAGATAATGTAATCATTTTTATATTGTGGAATCTCTCTACTTCAAATGCCAAATTATCAGCATAAAATGTTCCCACAGACAGTTTGAAGATCTGAAACAAGAAGAATCAACAAGCAAAGGCCTACAGACCTTAGGAAAAGATTACAGAACATAAAGATTTTCAGATCCTGCAGAATGGCTAAGTTCAATTGCGGAGATATATCGCCCAGGCTGTTAGGATTGGAACTATTAAGTACTTTAACCCAACCCTACTAAAAATATCTCTCCATACAGAAATATTGATCATGTAATACCAAACACACTTATTAGAGTTACACTCATACATACCAAAATTAAGCATACACAACAGTCTATCAAAATGCAAGCATAACTAGCAATCTCACTTGCAACCCCCCAAAAGGTAAAGCATGGAGATTGGAGACTGCAGAGAGACACATTTCAACAGTGAAATTAAAATGAAAATTAACCATCCTTATTGTGCAAAATTCCCCAAATAAACACTAGAAACCATCATTTATAGTCAAGTAACACTTCAAAAGCACAACACTTGTAATAGAATTGAACTTAACAGAGCAAGCAAAGGAAATTCAGACAAAGACAAGGGAAAAGCCACAATAAACCCTAATTGCAGAGAAAACCAATCCCAAGCAAGATAAACCTTAAATCATCCGATTGTTATTAAGAACAAAGAGAGAAAAGTGAACAACAACAACAACAATAATAATAATAATAACCAAAAATGAGAAAAAAAAAAAAACAAAAACAAAAACAAAAACAAAAACCAAGTGAGAAAAGTGTGAGATACCATGTGAGGGAACTTGTCTTGATCAACAACCCTAGTATTCTCGAGCTTAATATTGAGGTATTGGTCGACGGAGTGAAGGGTGCCCCTTATTGCCAAATCGTTCTTTAGTTCCACCGTCACTTCTCTCCCTACCAAATCTTTGAAATACGAGAAGAACAACTGCAAGCCAAGAGAACAAAGTAAAGAGACTCAATCAATCCGAAGAAGGAATTATTGGTAGATTGGTAGAGTAAGGCGGGATTTACCATTTTCTTGTTGAGAAATCTCTCTGCTACTCTCTACTGGAAGCTCCGGCGCGGTTCGACGATGAAAGGAGAAAACAAGCGTTGCCCTTACAACACTCACTCGACTCGCTTCTACTGGCCGGAAACGAACCCGTTTAACATCAAATTTTTCCACTGAATTTGGCGGCCAGACTACAAGGCGTTAGCGTAGATCTAATTGGGCTGAAACCGATCAAAGCCCATAACACATAGGCCGCTGGTCCAGTAAGGTTTGGGTTCAAGTTTGCCGACTGCCTCAACCTCCGGTTGTTATACCGTGGACCAATGTCACAAAACGACGTCATTTTAATAATTGGAAGAAACGGTTCTCGTAAATCTCCGTAATTGATACTACAATTCATCTCAAATGATACTACAGTTGTGTTGCACTGATACTGCAGTTGTGTTAACCTGACACTGCAGTTGTGTTGAAAGGGAATTGCAGTTGCGCGGAACGGGGGTCGTTTCATCCGCCTGGAACTGCAGTTGTGTTGAGGTCGTTTCATCTGTCTAGAACTGTGATGGTGTTGAACTGATACTGCAGTTGTGTTGAAAGGAAATTGCAGTTGCACGAAACGGATGCCGCTTCATCCGCCTGTTACGGAGATGGTTTACGTGCGAAACTTCTCATAGGTGAAAAATGGGGTGAAATCTAAGGCGTTGATCTAATATAGATCAACGGTTTAAACTGAAGGAAATTTAAAAAAAAAAAAAAAAAAAAAAAAAAAAAAAAAAAAAAAAAAGCGCTTCCATACAATTGATCAAGTGTCTCGAACTGAAGCACCTTAAGCTATAAACTTACTGATGGATCTCACCACTATGCTCACCCAACTGCTGTACGTCAAGCACGCTAAACCGCATAGTTCTTTGGCTATCTAGTTGTTATATCCTACTTAAAGCCAATTTGTGATAAGACATTAACCATTTAACTACATCCCTCATAGTAAGTCACAACGCTACCTCTCGAATCGAGTAAGGGCTGAACTCGACCAACCTGACTGATGCCCAACAACCCCCTCTCATACCACTGCCGCAATCTTTGATCACCAAATTAAACTCAGTTGCACAGTATGTCTGATTCGGTCCTTAATTGAACAATTTTCATTGACTCATAAATAAAATGCATACAAATTAACTTCATGATCCAATTTGACATAATTTTAATATTCTTTTAGTTTTAATATTTAAAAATTGAAATTAATTTATATATTGATGGAAGAGACTAATTGTAGAAGAAAATTTTATTGATGAGAGAAAATACATTTTTAAGTGATGTGAAAGTAGGACCACATATGAAAGCAAAAATATAATTGTATGGATGCAAAGTAAATAGTGATTAATTGAAATTTAGTTAGATTATAATGGGTAAGGTCAAGAAATTTTTATTGAGAGACTGATATTTCAACTAATATAATAATGTTGGTGAAGTTAAAGGTGAAAGGTGAATGATTCCATTGTGGAGTGGAGTGGAGTGTTTAGGTCTTTAGGATATGCCATATGCGATTGATAAACTCACATGGCCACATACATGTATGCAATGAATCTTTTCTTAGTAGGGTTGGCTTATCATATTTGGGTGGGGAATAAGCTAAAGATGATGAAGAAAATTTTGTATGGATATGGGAGATGAATTGCATAGAAAGGGTGTGTACTTTTATACATGTGGCTTGTACTTAGGTGGAGTCCGGGTTTAATTGATTGGGTGCAAAATTAAAATAATTCAAAATAGTTAAAATTGTTCATATTAAAAAAATGAAATATCTATATCATTAATTAGATAAAACATTATGAAACTATGAACACAAACTAAGGAAATCATTCTTGGGACCTAGAATTTTTGAAATCTTGGTAACATTCTTCTTGTTTAACATGCATTTTGAGGTTGATCACTATTCGATCAGAGAATGCTTGATTGATTATCTGTAAAGTAATCCTTTACTTTTTTGAAGTTTACTTTCGTGTCATACCTCAACAACCTTTGTGGCTTGACTTTGCGACAAGTCAATCCTTCAACTTTTCAAAAGTAACTAATTATTCAGTTAGTTTTACTTTGGGAAAAGGGTCAAATTAGCCCCTGAACAATAGCTGAAAAGTCAATTAAGCCCCTAAACATTAAAAAGGTACAATTAGACACTTTAACACCTTAAATTGGAGCAAATAAGCCCACAAATCGGTAAATGACCTGCCATAGCAGGTACATAGGTACATAGCAGGTCATTTACTGTTCACGCAAAAATCCGGCGACCGGCGACGGCAGAACCGTCGCCGATCGCCGGATTCCGGCGGATGGTCGCCTTCCATGGAGGAGGCGAACTGCCTTCTCCATGGAAGGCGGCCAGAGTTCTGGTCGCCTTCCATGGAGAAGGCAGTTTGCCTTCTCCATTGAAGGCGACCAAAAAGTTCCTGGTCGCCTTCAATGGAGAAGGCGAACAGCCATTGAAGGCGACCAGAAGTTCCTGGTCGTCCGCCAGATTCCGGCGATCGGCGACGGCAGCCGGTCGCCGGATTATTGCCTGAACAATAAATGACCTGCTATAGTAGGTCATTTACCTATTTTTGGGCTTATTTGCCCCAATTTAACGGGTTAAAGGGCCTAATTGTACCTTTTTAATGTTGAGGGGCCTAATTGACTTTTCAGCTATTTTTCGGGGACTTATTTGACCCTTTTCCCTTTTACTTTTGAGTACTTTAATTTTTCGGATAAGGTTGGCTCTTCTACTTTTCGACCATTAACCTTCTGGTCTTGAACTTTTCGGTCTTTTAATTAGTCTTCAGCTTTCCGGTCTTCAAATCTTCTATTTCTCGAACTTCAGCTCTCCAGAACTATACTTTTAGAAGGTTGACCTTCTGGGAATTACTGTACACAATCTTCAGAATCTAATTATATTAAGGTTACTTTTCGGATTAAGTTTACTTTCCGGTTACTAAAGTTCGTTCCAAAATTTGACCTTTCATATTTGCATTGAAAATTTCTATAGTCTAGAAAATTAAAAATAATTAGGGACCTAAAATTTATAACCAAGTTTAGTATCATTAAATTTTATCTAACACTTGTTCCTAGCACGACACAGAGATGAAGAGTAATGGAAAATGCAACCACGACTACAACCATGTAGGAGGTGGGAAGTGGGAGGCTGTTGTTGTGTTTATTGAAGAAGATGATGATGAACAAGATTTTTTCATTAATGGAGAAAGAAAAGAATAATTGGAATATTAAAGAATTAAACATGAAATTAGGATTAAGTTTTTTTTTTTTAATAATAGTATTTTTATATTTACTTTATTAAAAATAAAAAATATTTATTTACGTTAGTAGCAAATATATTATTATTATTATTGTCTCAAAATGTTGAATCCCAACTTCAACGACCATACAAGTATCCCCACACTTGGAAACATTTGTTGTTATGTTTAGGAGGCCTGGCCGTTACTCCAAGACACTGTTTGCTCTCATTTCCCCCACAAGCATATCTTAATTTTAGGTATCTTACTATAAGAGCATCTATACCAATGATTTTTGAGGAGCTTTTAGAATAGTAACATGTGATGTGGAGGAAATAGAAGTTTGATTCATATGTAAAGTTGGGTTCTTGGAACATGTGATGTGGAGGAAGTAGAAGAGGTTTGATTCATATGCAAAATTGGGTTCTTGGAACAATAATGGACGGACACCAAAGCCAAGAAAAAATAAATGATGTGCGCGAATGAAACAGTAATGGACTGACACCAACGTCAAGAAAAAATAAATGACGTCAAGAGAAAATAAATGATGTGCACATTTCGTGCACAACAGGCATCCGGGGGAGTGCACTGGGCGCGCTTGACATATACTTTTTTTTTTAAATCATATTTGTTTCATTTTTTTTTTCTCAAAAATCGCAAAAAAAACTTCCTTGATGGATGTTCTAAATTCTTTATTATTCATTTTTTTTTCCAGTAATAGGCACAATGATAAGGGAATTACTTTAGTAATAAAATTATTACATATACTTTTATGTTTTCATTAAAAAATATTGATTTAAAGTTAATATACATTAATCAATTATTTTATTACTAAGATTGATTCTCTTGAGAGACCGTCTCAAGTCAAGATACTAATCAAAAAGCATTACATTTTTATTCAAAGTATTACACTTTCCTTCATAAGTTAGAACACTTTATTTCTAATTAGTATTAGATTTTCTAGTATAAATATTATTGATATATTTTTATCATACGTATTAAGTATTACATTTTTATCTTGCATCGACACATTCGGCGAATCACACAAGTTTTTGCCTATTACTAAATATTCCCAATTTAATGAGCAAGCACAACTAGCATCTTCCTTGATGGGAAAGAGATCATATGACTACCCGCAGATGAGATGGGGTAGATGTGTAGCAGTCACCATGAATTAGGAACCCATTAAGAATCTATTAACATGAATTTCCACCACAACTAGCTTCTGTATTTGACTAGTTCTAGCCTGAGAAATGGGGACATATTGGCTGCTTCAATTGAAAACATGAGTTTGAATGAAGATTAGGAGGAAATAACAAGAAATCAAGGCAATTCTCATTTCTGAATGTAAGATATACTACTAGTAGCTGTAGCAACCATAAATCAGAAGCCCCAAACTGGCTAATTGTTCAAATTAGCAAATTGCATAGACATTTAGACATTCACTTCACAAATAAATGACTAGTAGTAACATAGTTTGCTATATAAAACTAAAACCATTTATGCATAGATGAATGTATTATTCACTTTTGTGAATAAATGAGTAAATGACAGAGTTTTGAACACAAGGCTTTCAAGAAACAAATGAATTATACCAACTGCAGATGTCTGTTTGGTCTGGTTTACCTCGTATTCTCTCACTTCTTTAGATGCAATTCTCATATTCTGCTCTCAAAGGCTCATGGGAATTTCCAATATCCAAACTCTGCCCCATTTCAGGATCAAGCTTTGATAGGCTCATCATCATCTTCGATATCCCAACTCAAATTCTCATCATCATCATCTTCAGCAAGTCTCTTTCTCACATCAGCTATATTTGCACTCTCACCACGAGGAGTCGCCTTTTTCTCATTTTTCTCATCACCGCTATCGATATCCCCAATCTCGTCCCACCCAAAGTCTTCCTCTTCCTGCTCGGTTTGCTGCTCACAAACATCATTCTGTTTACCACTCGGAACTCCCTTCTCGACTGATTTCACTAATGTCGCATCCTCGACCTCTTTCTCTTTATTCTCACTTGATCCAGTAACAGAGCTCTTATCAGCATTGGCCTCGCTTATGCCCTTCTCATCACTGATATCAGAACTCACATTTTGCAATTCATCTTTTTTTGCAATTACTGGTTCTGTGATTTTCCCTGAATCTTGATTACCAGCTTGGTTATTTCCCTGTTCTTCGCCTTTCGATTTTGCAGAACTATTTGGCTCATCATCATCATCAGTGTCATCCTCGTCATCAACATCCCAGGTTAATTCTTCTTCATCATCTACAGATATTGCTCTCATCACAAGGCTAGCCCTAACACTCTCTTGCTGCTTAAGCTTATGAACCCTATAAAAGTACCGACACCAGAAGGTATCTTCATCAACTACACTGGGTACAAGGCGTTTGTAAACACCCTCTAGACCACCATTTTCTCCAATCAACTCCTCAAATTCCGTCCTCTGATCGTTCAAGTTGAACTCCGATTTCCACTTCCTATAATCCTCCAAATCCTCCGGCTCTTCGGTGAAACTAGCGGGATCATTTTGGATTGCGGTTAGTTGCGCATCAAACCTACTGTAACGACGCGAATCCAAGCTCCGATTCGTGTCGGGGGTTTCGGATTCAGCATCGGAGGATGCTAGGAGAGTATCTTTACCTTGAGAGATGATATCGGCGGTGGATTTGAACACTCCGTCAATAGTCTTGCCGACTGATCCCAGGGAGCCTTGAGCAACCGAGGCGCCTACCTCGATCGAAGCCGGGAGCTCCTTCACCGCACGGCTGGCGACTTCCCGGAAAAGCACCGTCTCTTTCTTAAGTCCCGTCCCGAATTCTTCCAGATCCCGGCGGTAAGTCTCGAGGACTGACTCGGAGCGGGAAGCTAAAGTCTGGATGAGACCTCCGAAGCTCCATCTACTCGCACCGCTAGCAGTAGTTGACGGATCTGGGGCATCCACATGCTCAGTTTCTTCGCGATTTTCCTCTTCTTGGCTAGATGAGGAAGGGGAATGCTGTTTGGAATCTTGCACATTTTCGGGTTCCGGATCATCGGCTAGAATCGATTTGAAGAAATCCATAGTTTCAACGAATGGAATCGAATCGATCGAAGTGAATTATGAGATTGGCTTAGTTTCTGAGAAAGATGGAGCAATCAACCATAGCGATTAGCCGATCACAGAGAATGACAGTATTCGGTTGCCACTGAAACCATACAAAGTATCAAACTATTTTTGGGTTCTTCAGATTGGGCTTTAAGTATCGACTTTCAACCCTTTCCATGTTGAACCCAATTTCGTGTAATGGGCTAGGGATGTCCCTCACACCCAATCCTTATAACATGGACCCTAAGGTTTAAGTTCACTATAGACCATGGTGCATGTGTTTTACTAATTTTACACCCCTATTATACGAATTGGTTATAACTAATTTAAGGTGCGGCCGTGCGGTCACACACCACTCAATGTTACGAAATACACCACTCAATGTTAAGAAACACACCACAATGCATATTTGTGTGATGTGTTTTTTAACATTGAGTAGTGTATTTCGTAACATTGAGTGGTGTGAACCGCACGACCGCACCTGATCATGACTATATATATATATATATGTGTGTGTGTGTGTGTGTGTGTACCCTTTTGGTCATTTTACCTGTTAACTGCTAATCTAAATAGTTAATTTTATCAAATAATTTTTTACAATTCGCTAATATAATCCGTTAGTCAAACCCGCTAACACAATTCGTTATTTTCTAACCGCTAACCGCTATTTGCCAAACAAGTTCTATCAAATAGAAATTTACATTAACATTTTATATTTTAGACTTTATTCTATTTTTAGTCTATCAGTTATAATGACATTTTTATTTTTTGCCATCAACTTTGATTTATTCTACATTTAATATTCTCTTTTAGAAATGTTCCACTTTTAATTAAAAGAAAATTTTATAATTAGTAAAGTAAGCTTTAGAATATTTACTGCTAACAGTAAAAAGTTTTTAAAAGAAAAAAAAAATCAAAGTGAAACAAATTATGTTGAGAATAAAAAAGTGATAACAACTATATATTATAATTAAAAGATTAAATGTGGAATAAAAAAGTTTAAGGCATCAAATAAAATAATAATGAAATTAACAAATTTTGCTTTTAGTTATCGACTTTTGAACTATTGTCGTATTTTTAAAATTTCACATTATATCATTGACTTTCATTTGTTTGTCACAAGAAGTCCTCATTTTAATTGTATGTCATTCTACCATTTAATAAATATATACCTAACATATAGTTTTATCATTTAATTAAAGAAAAATTGCACTTTTCGTCCTTAAGTTATACGATAATTGTAGAATTCGTCCATAAGTGTTGATCACGCTCACTTTTCGCCCCTACATTGGCGTTACACCTTTTGTCCATTTACTAACAAAACATTAAGGACGAAATTTACAATTTTACTATAACTCAGGGACAAAAATTGAGCATGAAAAGTTAATAAAAAGATGAAAAATGCAACGCTAATGATAACTTAGGGGCAAAAAGTGAACACAACCAACATTTAAAGACGAATTTTACAATTACCCTATAATTTATGGACGAAAAGTGTAATTTTTCTCTTCAATTAAAATAGTTTACAAGAGAGATGCAGAAATTATATGTTGGGACAAAAAGTTTAAATGATAAAATTGTTAGTCTACAATGAAATAACAAAATTTAAATAGATGATTAATTGTGACAAACAACTACGGAGTAAATTTAAGAATGTATTTGAGACAATTTAAAAAGTATGACTAAATATAATAATACTACAATAATTAATACTCCGTAACTATTATTTTTTGAGTACTACTAACTCTGTTACAATATAGTATCTATTCAACCTACTGAGGTACAAAGAATCAACAGTTGCCCGAGACACCGGATACCACTAGACCACAAGGTCTTTGGCTGCTGGCATTTATTATTCCGCTGTAATGTAATGGGAAACATTTTAAAACATAAATAAGAAATTAATACAGTCCTTATATACCTAATCCGAAAGCTTGCCTGTTGTAGCTGCCATTTAATTTCTTTGGGGGGATATATTATATATAGAAGTGATGGAGATTGGATTATGGAGCAGTTGAATCTCTGTTTTCTTTAATTATTTCTTTAATCTAAAAGCTAACCAGATCCATATTTCCACGGCGTCAAATAATCAATCTTCCCGTAGCAGTTAAACTGCAGGCCAAGAACCATTTGCTTTTATAATAATCATTAGTCTTTATAAGATCTGAGTTAGGGAGAGAGAAAATCTTTTTATATGTTCTGAATAACATCAAATTTGTTTATTAATTGAAGTAGCAAATTATTCAATTGCTTTTTCAAGAGTTCAGTTAAGGGAAAAACAACAAATGAGAATTTTTTCTTCTCTCAAGATTGAAACTCCAATCCCAAAGATCTTCACACTCTAACCAGACAAAGTATTTAAGAGGATTCAATCACAATGATTCAGTGGCTCAGCCATGATTACAGTAAGCGAGGCACTAGTTGGCGATAGAGTAGCGCCTAGCGTCTAGGTTGCTAACTTAAAAAAAAAAAAAAACACAATGCATGTGTGTGAGTGTATGTCACAATATGTGCGATGACTCATCATTAGGTACGCATAAATGCACCACATTTTGTAGCGCATTGATGCATATATATATATATATATATATATATATATATATATATATATATATATATATATATATATAACACGACCGAATTAGACGCCTAGGCAGTTGACTTCCTAGAGAGTAATTTGCCTCCATTTAGGAGTGCTAGGAGTGCTTAGGTGGCTGCCTAGGCCAATTTTTACAATACTGGGATCAATAGATAATGTCAAATGCGATTGTTACTGTTAAGTTTGAAGATTGATCTTTCTGTCAAATACTGCTTATTGAACAAGTCTGACCAATGAGAATTTGTTTTGCAAGGCATGGCTCCAGCCTGCATATTCTCCATCTTTCCTAATCAAAACCAAACTCGTTAATAAACAAATGATTTCATTGAATTTGGTGGTGATTAGTTAAAAGTAATAATAATAATTCATTCATATTTCATTGCTAACGCACAAAAAGTGACATCTGACCACAGAAAGTCCACTTCCTTTTTCCTTTTCCTTTCCATGTTTATTATCCCTCTAAGGAATAATGATTTCTTGACTCAACCTTTTCTACAGCCACCATCACAATCAATGTTCAGAATTCTCAGAAACAAACTGAGGCGCCTCTTCCATGGCCTCCGCCGCTCATTTCGCCGGCGTTCCAAGAACGCCGCCGTCATCAAAACATTTCGCAAATCCGACTCCAACCCATCTCTCCTCACTCCACCCCACAACGCCCCAGCCGCCATTCGCCCCGCCCTGCGCGTCGCCACCTTCAATGCCGCCCTCTTCTCCATGGCGCCGGCGGTTCCGAGGTCCGGAAAATCAGCCAGCTTTGATTTCGGAGATGAAGACTGTACCCACACCCATACCCATCTGAGATCAAACTCCATGGATAGTCGGCCCAAGGGGATTCTAAAGCAGTCTTCCCTGCGCCTCAACTCCCTGAGCCGAAGAGAGAATGATCTGTTCGGGGCCAAATCGAAGCTGCGGGTTTCGATTAATTTGCCGGACAATGAAATCTCGCTGAAGAAGAGTGGGCAGTTGAGGTTTGTTGAGAGTGAGAGGGAGAGTTGGAGGGGGAGTAATAGGAGCAGGGGGAAGGTAAAGAATGGGAGTAACGGCAACGGCGAGATTTATGGGAATAGGAGGACGATTTTGGAGGTGTTGAGGGAGGTGGAGGCGGATGTGGTGGCGCTGCAAGGCGTGAAGGCGGAGGAGGAGAAAGGGATGAAGCCATTGTCAGATTTGGCTGCCGGTTTGGGGATGAATTATGTGTTTGCAGAGAGCTGGGCTCCCGAGTATGGCAATGCCATCTTGTCTAAGTGGCCTATTAAGAGCTGGAAGGCCCAAAAGATCTTTGATGACTCTGATTTCAGGTTCTTTCTCTCTTTATCCTTCCTTCCTCACCTTGCATTGCACTTATGTTCGACGGAGTCCGGTAAGAGTCAAGTCCGTAGTTAGGAGATTGCTGGGCAGAGTCAGGTAAGAGCTAAGTCGAGCACCATTTGACTAGGGGATTATAGATGACCGATAAAGGTCAAGTCCAGCACGACCCTCGAAAATGTGTGGCCGTGTGGGGAGATTGTTAGGTAGAGACAGATAAGAGCTAAGTCCAACACCATGTGACTAGAGGGTTGTAGGACGGGACTGTAAAGGCCAAGTTCAGCACTCTGACCCTCGAAAAATGTGTAGAGAAATAAAATTGGGCCTTTAGTGAGAGCTATAACTTTTGACATAATGATAAGCCCTTGATTAACTTCGCTACAAGCCTACAACTTATCACCCTTTTAGGATTAAGGGCTTCCCCTAGTCCAGTCTTATTTATACAATTTTGGCTCTTACAAAAAATAACACTTATTATAATCAGGTTTTATCAATATGCCAAAAGGTATAGTTTGTAACATAGTAGTAAGCGCTTGATCTTAACATGATTATAGTCTTTGAAACTTTAAAAAAAAAAAATGTGTTGCAGGAATGTCTTGAAGGCGAAAATCGAGGTTCCTGAAGTAGGCGAATTCGACTTATATTGCACCCATCTTGACCATCTAGATGAAAACTGGAGAATGAAGCAGATGAATGCCATAATCCAGTCAGCTGACACACCCCACCTTTTAGCTGGAGGTCTAAATTCACTAGATGAAACGGATTATTCACCTGAGAGATGGGCAGAAATTGTAAAGGTAAATCAACCCTCATTACCTGAGAAATGGGCAGTAATTCAGTAAACAAATAATGATCTGATGAAAATTTTCATTCTGCAATTTCCAGTACTATGAAGAGATGGGAAAGCCAACTCCCAAGGTTGAGGTGATGAAGTACTTAAAGACTAAACAGTATGCTGATGCCAAAGATTTCGGTGGCGAATGCGAGTCTGTCGTTGTAATTGCCAAAGGACAAAGTATGGCAATTTTCTACCAGCCAAACCACACTAAAAGATTGAATTCAATAAATTAGCTAGTCTAACACATGTACTTATAAACCCATATTTTCTCTCTTATATCTTCAATACACCACTATAATGTGATGCTTTGAAAATGCAGGTGTACAGGGGACATGTAAGTATGGAACAAGAGTGGATTATATACTGGCTTCACCACATTCGTCGTTCAAGTTTGTGCAAGGATCCTACTCGGTTCTCTCTTCCAAGGGAACTTCGGATCATCACATAGTGAAAGTTGATGTGGTTAAAGTAGACGACGAGGAGGAGTCTCAGCAATGTGTTGATAGCAGCAACAAGCTGCAAGCCAAGAAGAAAGTTGTAAAGATTACAGATCCTAATTCTTCAAAGGGTTTATGGAAAATACATACATAACATTCCTAATGGAAATTTTTTGTTTTGTTTTTTCACTGCTCTGTATTGGTCTGTAAAGCATTACTAATCTTTCACTCCTTTTTACCTTTTTCTTTTCCAGAAAGAAACTGAAGAGGTAAAGTATCCATAACTCTCAAATAGTATATGGAATTGTTGTGATACACTGCTATAACACATTTAACATTTTGCTCGAGTGTGCATCAACTGTATTCTGATACGATTTCGTTTCATGTATTAATAGCAGCCTGTATGGCTGTATTCCATTCCTTCCGAAGTTTGATTTTGGGCACTATCTTTGTAGGATCAAGCGCTTACTACTACGCCAAAAGTTATAACTAACAGCAAAGGCACAACTTTATTTACTTAGACTGCTACATTTCCGAGAGGCAAGGTGCTGGAATTGGCCTTTCACCAGCCTCTGCCTAACAATTCTCTAGTCACCAATTGTTGGACTTGGCCCTTTACTGACCTCCGCCTAACAATCTTGATCATGAACAAAATGACTACCCGACAAAGGGAAGTTTAGAGCGAACTTACACAAGATCTAAATGCATAAGAGCCAGCAAATCATCCATCTGTCAATCTTCTTCTTGCCTTGTTTCACCACCTCCATATCCATCTTTTTCTGGAGAGATGAATGGGGACCTGACCTCTGCTTCTTCCTCGTCGTTCTCACTTCTCCGGGCATCAGTAACTAAGCTAGTGAGTGTATCAACATGCAGAAAGAAAGATAGAAGGAAGAAAGCCCAAAAGGTATGAATGCCACAGCAAAGGGAATCCTTCTAAGTTCTAAATGTGAAGTATATAAGGAAGCAACAATGGTGTTGCCAATGTCTAAAAGCTAGCCAACTTTAAGGAAATTAATGCCATACATTTATATTGTCCAAGGTATTGTCAAGCTGAGACAATTAATTTGTTTGTCAACTTTGGTCCTACTCATCTCTTCCCCATAACATTCAAGGTTGTGTTTGAATATGAATATGGCACTAAGTTAAATGGTTTGTTGCCTATAAAATTTAATGCAATACCAACCAAGTTGTTCAACAACCACCCTCTATTATAATAATGTGAATAATTCCAGACAAGGCATGGACAACTCCACCCTAAAGAGGATCCATTTGAGATAAAGGAAACATGATGTGTTGATAGCAACTCCCATTAAAGTCCATGGTCCCCGGAACGAAAGATTGCAATCAACAACTCAAGAAATACACTTTCAGAGCAACCTTAACAATGTTAATTTTTTTTTTTTTGTGGTTTTGCAATGAAATGTATGAAAGAGATGGAAGAGAGAAGTGGAAAAAATAAAAGCTGACAACCCAAAACAAAAAACAAAAAACAAAAACAAAAAAAGGTATGCAGTGCGCCCTACACACAAGTTGCATGTCTTTTTCTCTCCATTTCCTCCAGCTGTGGTTAGGCATAACTACGGTTTGGTTCAAACCGAACCGTACGACCAATTTCAATTCTGGTTAAGAAAGGGTTCTGGCTCCAAACCAAAAAAATAAAAAATAAAATAAAAAATTAATTATTATTTAATTAATGTTTAAATAAAAATTATTTGGTTAAAATTTAACTATTATTTTATTAGAGTTTAAAATTTAAATAACAATTTAGAGGATGTTTGGTTGGATGGAAAAATTTGTTCTATGGAAAGCATTTTCTTTAAAGTAGGGGAAATGTTATATTTTGGTGTTTGGTTTATGGTTCCTCACATTTGAGAAAAATAAAATCCTTGGTAGGGCATGTGAATTTGTTTTTCATATAAGTTGCGAAAAAAATGAGATGATTTGACTATTTTACCCTTCTTGTTCTTTTTTTTTTTGGAATAAGGTGCAGATTAGCCACTGAACTACACAGAAAAATGCAATTGGACCATTCAACTAAAAAAACATGCAATTGACTCCTTAAACTGGCAAAAAACATGCAATTAGGTCCAAATTGACCTGCCCTCCAGGTTAACCGCTGACGTGGCGGTTCACCTTTAATAAATTATTTATTTATTTATTTAGTATTATTAAAAGCAAAAAAAAAAAAAAAAAGGCTAAACGCCTAAACCGTCTCCTATTGGAGACAAAGCCTCCACTTCGTCGCCGGCGGGATTTGAAATTTAATTTTGGATGCAGTGAGTGTGCTATTTGAAGAATTGAATATTAAAATTGGTTGCTTTTCATTGAATTTTGATTTACAATATTCACTGAGATTAAGTTTTCCTTTGAAGTCTACATTTGGCCAATATATACAGTCAATCTCTTCTCTTTTCCTTCTTTACGTCCAACAACTATGTTCGTACTGTGTGCAAAATACAGTGTTTGAAATTAGCTGAATTGTGCTACTGTTTTGGAGATATACTCAGTACAAGCATCAGAAGAGCAAAGCTTGGCATGATCAGCCGGAGATGAACTGCATAACTCGTCTCCCTCCAGTCGGAGATGAAGGGGCGGTAGGGAGGGGTTGGTTTTGCCTCTTTTTTTTTTTTTAATCTTTTAATATTATAACTAAATAAATAAATAATTTATTAAAGGTGAACCGCCACGTCAGCAGTATACCTGGAGGGCAGGTTAATTTGGACCTAATTGCATGTTTTTTGTTAGTTTAAGGAGTGAATTGCATGTTTTTTTAGTTAAATGGCCCAATTGCATTTTTCTGTATAGTTCAGTGGCTAATCTGCATCTTATTCCTTTTTTTTTTTTAAATTACTTTTATTATTTTGTAAGGGTATATAGATGTTTATACTCATGATTCCTTATGATTCTAAATCCTACCAAATAATGGAATTGATAATCTTCTTAGCATTTTTTCTCACCGACAAAACAATAAAATTCATCTTCTTAGTAATTACTTTTTCATAAAATTTCAGTTTCATTCCCCCTAAAATATTTTCCGTGAAGCAAATAGGCCCTTAAAGTTTAACTATAACAATTATTTTTAATTTTTTTGTTCAACTTTGAAGTTTAAATATTTCTTATAACCTTTTTAAAAATATTTTAGATTGAAAAATTCTATTAAAAAAAAAGTAATTGTTGAATTTGGATTATTTTAAAAATATTTTAGAATGAAAAAAATCCAAAAAAATTGTTGAATTTGGATTATTTTAAAAATATTTTAGAATGAAAAAATTTCAAAAAAAAATAATTGTTGAATTTGGGTTATTTTTAGAAAATAGAAAATAGCATTTACAAATAATAATAATAATAATAATAATAATATTAATAATAATAATCCTTTCAAATAATAATAATAATAATAATAATAATAATAATAATAATAATAATAATAATAATAATAATAAGCTTTGTATGTTCATTTTTATTATATCACATGTTTATTTAACAATTTGTATAGGTTCATGAACTCCCCTACAGGTTTATAAGTTCAGTTTTAGAGTACTATAATTTTATTTTTCTTTTTACCTTGGTCCAACTTGCAAGATAATTTGGTTTACAAATGTGCAATTTTACCATCGATTTATACTTTTAGTCCTTCAATTTTGTTAATGAATAACAGTGAGCAACCACCAGAAACAGTTCCTTTGAATATGAAGCAAATCCAAGGTCTGCTAAAAATATTGTCATTTTCTTATTACTCTCCAAATCTTGCAGATAAGCTTTGCAACTGTGTTTCCTGTTTTCAAGTGCTGAGAGTTAGATGTAATTAATGTTGCCAAAACTCACCCCTTTGTAACCAATGAAATCAGCAATTGGACCACTTGGTATTGCTCCAATCATTGCCACCAAATGTCAAAATGGAGCCAAAGAGTGAGTATTGCACAAAAACAAAATCAGAATATTTTGATGCAGGAGGACAAAAAAGCCATACAAAGTTCTAAGTGTAGAATTTATAGAGATATGTGAATGGTTAAGATCGTTGTGATTTAATAAAATATTTTTGTGAAAGTTTGTGATATCATCATATTCACTTTTGTTAAAGTTTGTGATGAGATATAATATCTTTTGTTGGGATGTGTGTTGGAAAGATATGCATACCAATGAATGGTTAAGATTGTTGCGATTTAATCTAACAGTTGAAAACACTTTGTGGATTTTGAGGAGTTTTTGTAAGTGTGATTAGAAAAGAGAAAGTGGGATGGAGAAAAAAAAAACAAAATATAAAACTGAAAAGGAAAAAAAAATATTCACATTTACGCGCCCAGGGGCGCGTGCAGTGCACGCGCTCTTTGCGTGCACAATTTGAGCGCAACGCGCTCAAGGTTGTCTTGATTAAATAAAAATGGGTCCCACCACTCTGATAAAATCCCATGCTTGCAGGAAGTGCCCAACACCTTCTCTCTCCTCCTTTATTACCCTTCCACCTCATCACTTTTTTCTTAAACTTTGTGTAAAACCCCGTTATTGGGGAAGGCCTTATTGTAAATACTAGTACATGATATAAAAAGTTATCATTCATCCCTACACCATATCAACATTGAAATATGAATTCCAACCATGGTATAGTAAATATTCTATCCCATTTTCTTCTTCTTCTTCCTCATCCTCACCTGTATCCTCTCCAATGGAGGATGAGGTTGATCTCACTATTGTAATTTGTAACACAATAATGAGGACAAGCATTACTAAATTTATATGCTAACAACAACGGTACCATGACTTACTAAGGTAGCGTTTTGTTGGAGACTTTTGCACCCTACTTTAAATTTTATACACATTACCATATTTGTTTACATATTGTTTACATACTTTTGTTATCCTACTATTGAGTTCACCCTTTAGTAATTATAAAACCCATTATCCTTTTGCTCATCTACTTTTGAACAATGGAATAAAAAATAAGGGAAAAAAAAGAAAATAAATGAATAAAAAGGTCATTGTCCATCCATTATATATATATTGTGTGTGTTATATTTTTATTTATTTATTTATTTATTTATTTATTAAATAATGAATTATTTATTTTAATTCTAATTTTTATTTAACATCAAACAAAGTGACTCATTCTATTTAGACACATTACCATTACTAAGTATTTGATTCCATTACCATTCGGATTTCAATGTTTGAACCAAACACACTCAAAATTAATATTCTCCGCTATCGCAACACCCATGTCCTTAGAGTAACTAGTGAGTAGTGAGTGTATCACTTTGGAGTTTTATGTGCAGAAAGACAGAAGGGAGTGAGCTCATAAGGTAAATATATGATTGAAAAACTAAACTACCATACCGGTTTGCTGGTAAAGGTTTATTGATTGCAAAGGCGTGGTGCCATAAGTTAAATGAGTTGTTGCCTATAAAATTTAATGCAATAACAAGTTGTTTAAACTGTATATATTCTGATGACAAAGATTATGATACTGAATGTGTTAGTCTGTTGTCACAATTGCCAAAAGACATAGTACAACACTTTTTTTTGTACTTTAGAGACAAGAGTACTGGAGTTTGGTCGTTCATCAGCCTCCACACAACAACCCTTGATTCGGATACCACTAATTATGATCAAACGCTTACTACTTTTACTTTTGCTGGGATTCGAAGCCGAACCCTGACCTGACTTAGATACCACTTGTTAGAATCAAACGCTTACCATTACGCCAAAAGCTATAATTCCTAACGAAAGCATAACTTTATTTCCCTATACCGCTACATTTTCGCGGGATATGATGCTGGACTTGGTCATTCATCGACCTCCACCCAACAATCTCCCTAATCACCAATTGCCGGACTTGGCCCTTCACCCGTGCACCCATCTCCACCCAACATGTACCATAAGAACTCCCTATTTATTTGTACTGTATGTGGTATATTGGTATAATGTAATTAATCTCTTGAAAATGCAGGTGTGCATATATGGAACATGCAAGAGAGTATTACATACTGCTTCATTTAGCAGATGACCACCATTTTCATCGTACAAGTTCGTTTTGATCCAGGATCATACTTCTTTTAGTAGTGTACAAAATCAATTCCATACACTTCTAGCATACTTATGAATAATCTTCCTCTTCAATTTCAATTCCTACTGAAAAGAAAAGGAAAAGAATAGATCAGATCAGATCAGATGTCATGCATTGATAGCAGCCTGTATTTGTTCTAAGGTTTTTCCTTTGGTTTCGGGTACTATCTTTATCACGAACAAAATGGCAAGGGCATTGATTACTGCATACAGGAAAAAAGTACCTGAAACCATGAAAATCCACATATATAGTTAGTGCAAATCCAAGATTTGAGTTTTCATTTCAACATATCCTTAGAGATTTTGTAGTGTTACCAAAAGAGCTCCATGCCATGAGGAAGTTGAAAGTGTAGGAGCATAACCATGCACCAAACCAATTTACTAGTGTTGCAAGGCTTCCAGCAACCCCTTTGATATTTATAGGGAATATCTGGAAAACAAACAAGTCTTAAGATAATGTGAAAAGGTAGTTTAATTAGAATGTGAACAAAGGTTGTGGATTTTGCATGTTACCTCAGACATCACTACCCATGGGACTGCTCCCATACCTGCTGAAAATGATCCTATGTACACCTGAATTTCAGAAACAATTATGTTACGATTTATGGCTACGCCAAAAGTTATACTTTGTAGCCAATGTGCTACTTTATTTCCTTATATACTGCCTAACAATCACCAATTGCTAGACTTGACCCTTCACTGACATCCGTCCAACAATCGTTTAGCCACCAATTGTTGGACTTGACCATTCACCAGCCTCTGCCTAACAATCCCCTAGTCACCAATTATTAGACTTGGCCCTTCACCAACCTCCGCCCAACAATCCCCTAGCCACCCATTGTTGGACTTGGCCGTTCACTGGTCTCTGCCCAACAATCCCCTAACCACCAATTGTTGGGTTGGCCCTTCACTGATCTCCGCCTAACAATCCCCTTAACCACTCATGGCTAGACTTGGTCCTTCACAAACCTCCGCTCAATAATTCCTTAGCCACCAATTACTCGACTTGACCCTCCACCGGCCTCTGCCTAAGAATTCCCTAGCCACCAATTGCTGGACTTGACCTTTACCAGCTTCTGCTTAATAATCCCCTAACCACCAATTGCTGAACTTGACCCTTCGCTGACTTCTCTTAAGAATTTTCCTAGCCACAAAATTGTTGGACTTGACTCTTCACTGGCCTCTGCCTAACAATCCCTCTATCTAACCACCAATTACTGGACTTAGACGGAAATCTTTATTGAACTAGGGGTGATTTCGACACGTAAAGATGGAAGCAGTACCAGTATCCCTATTACAGCAAGTAATGGTGATGCATTGACAGCTATTTCATGTCCCTGATTCAAAACAAAGATTCTTTTAGCATCATAACCTTCCCAGACACTAATCATCAAAACAAAATTTGGGAAATGCATTTTTTGTTTAACATTCACCTTCATATAAAATGAGATGCCTGTCATTGCACACCCAATGACAAGTCCTGCCCCAGAAACCTGCAAAAAGAAAAGCTTTAGCCTCCATTTCATGAAACACATTCTTAAATTAATGGCATTCTGTTCCTAGTTATACCACTAATAGAGGCTTTCTTCCTGCTCTGTCTATTAAGGTTGCCCCTAATGCAGTGATTATAACCTATCCAAGGAAAAAAGATTAGGTGAAATTGAGAATGGTTATCAAGTTTCCACAGATCTGCCAGAGTAAGGTTGAAACCTGAAGAATTGCATAGATTATAGTTCCAACATCTGAAGGGAACCCTGGAAATCAAAGAAATATATGGTGATATCTTGAAGGAGTTGAAGCATTTAAACTTCTAACTGGAAATGTAGTTATGTGCATTGTTGGGCAAAGTACAGTGAAGGGTCAAGTTCAGCAATTGGTTGCTATTAGGTAGAAACCAGTAAAGGGCCAAGTTCAGCAATTGGTAGTTAAGGGATTATTGGGCGGAGGCAGGCCAAGTTTAGCACCTGTCTCTCAAAAATGTGGCAATTTATAAGGAAATAAAGTTGTGTTTTCGTTATTGTCTATAGTTTTTGACATAGTGTAAGCACTTTATCCTAACAAGAGGTAGGGTGCTGAACTTGGCCCTTCAGACCTCTGCCTAACAATCCTTCTAATCACCTGGTGCTGGACTTGGTCCTTCACCGGTCTTAGCCCAACAAGTTGAGATTGATCATAGGTTAGAGATTGCTACCTGAGGATTCAAATATACTGCTGGTGTAGAAACAGATTCCATTAATTCCACCAAATTGTTGGCACACCATTAGTCCAACCCCCACCTGACCATGAATTAAATTGACTATAAAACAGCATTGTTGCAACTTGCATGCAAGTTAAAAATGCATTGAGAACAAGGAAACATACAGTGACTGAGCGCAAGTATCTTCTTTGAAACAAATCCAGCCATTTGGCTTTTGGGAGCTTTTCAAGGGTTTCTATATAATCCTGCCATGGAATCACATAATGAGAATACATAGCATGCTGGAAATTGTTTAGAAATATAATATGGAACTTTAGTGGAGAGAAGTATAGATTATGAACCATGATTTCAGCTGCCTCTTTAGAAATGTCAGCATCTTTGCCTCGAAGTGCACGCAGTGAATTCTCAAACTCCTTCTGATGCCCAATCTTTGCCTGCAGATAGAAACATACATTTTATGTCAACTTGTTAAGATCAAACACTAACCACTACGCCAAAAGATATACCTCACAGCAAAGACGCCCTTATCTACCATCACATTTTCGAAGGACAGGGTGCTAGAAAATGTGGCCCTAGCTCCCAAATTCATAACCCTGCCTCTCGAAAATGTGGCGGTAGATAAAGAAATACAGTTGTGTCTTCACTATAAACTATAGTTTTTGGCGTAGTAATAAGCGTTTGATCCTACCAGAACTTTTCTATCTGGTCTTGCAACTACAGAGCAGTGGAGAAAGTTGTTGGTACAGTTCTATTATCTTTCTCACCAGCCATCTAGGAGATTCTGGAATGATAAAGAGGCCTATAACAAGAATAGCACATGGGATTATCCCTGCATGAGCATAAAACAATAGAGCATCTCTTGTTATAATAATGGTCAATGTTATTTTGCTTCAATTCTCACTAGCATTGTAAGTAGTAACAATATCATTTAGTCTTGATTAAGGTTAAGAAGACAAACCAGTTAGGGCTAAAGCCCTCCATGTGAGAATTGTCCCTAAAATGAAGGCAACAGATACTCCTGTGCATATCATAAGCTGTAGCATACACATGAATGAACAATTAAGGCATAACTTTTAGTAAACACTACTAAAAGTAAAATCTGCTAAAATATGCTTCCAAAACTGTATTTACTGTTTATAAGCACTGACAGTTAGGTGTCTTATTTCACCTGATTCAATGTTGTCAAAGATCCTCGTAAATCTTTTGGCGCAATTTCAGCTATAAAGACAGGTACCTGTTTAGTGGTTTCAACAGGAAAGCAATGGGATCAGGTTTAAGGTTTAAGGTTTAAGGTAGTTGCAGGTTTTGTATCCTAGAAAAGAACATGAATATATCAGATGGTAAAGGGTGATAGAGAGAGTACCACATAAGAAAACACTCCCATTCCATATCCTGTTGCCAACCTTCCAATGTCCATAAGCACAGCCCCCTTGGAACATAACATATACTCTTTCAATAAATTTACATTTTGTCGTTTTGAATAGAAAATTAAACTTGAGAGAGTGCAATGTATGACAGACCTTAGCAAAATAAATGGCCAGCCATCCTGCCACACAGAAGGCGCCCGACATTCTCATTGCCTGTTTGCATTTTGCATCACCATCAGATGGAACATATCAGAACAAACTTTTCCAATCATGGACTGAAAACAATGTGTCGAGCATAATATATAAATAAATAATAAATGTATAGTTCAACTATCAGTTTAGCCTTTTAGTTGATACGAAACATATTCTCCAATCGAATCTGAAATGCAATATCCACTCACCCCTTTGCGACCAATGAAATCAGCAATTGGTCCGCTTGTTATTGCTCCAATCATAGCACCAAATGTCAAAATGGAGCCAAAGAGTGAGTACTACACAAAAACACAATCAGATACATTATTGTTTTTTTTTTTTTTTGGGTTAAAAGTCCCAAATTAAAACAAATAAGAGTGAATATGGGTTTATAAAGTCATGATTTTATATTAGCTAACTGATTGGATTCAGTCTTTTAGTGTCATTCTGCCATGTACATCATAGCTAATTGATTAATTGTATTCAGTATTTTAGTGTGGTTCGATCATGTGCATCATAGCCCAGTTGAGTGACCACAGCTCAATCTTAAATTATAACATTTTTAAAATGCAGGAGGGCAATAGAGCTAGGCAAAGTTCAAAAGTGAAAGTAGTACTACTGTTAAGTGTAAACCAAACCTGGGCTAAGGATAGGTTTAGATCTTCTCTGATGGCAGATTGTGTTGGTGATGAATAGCCAGCCTGAGAGAAAAATATGAAAGCAGAGATTATTGTAATGAAGAAAAGGGGAAGCTTTTAGAGTTTTAGAGTATATTGCAGAACAGAATGAGAACTTACACAAGATCCAAATGCATATGAACCACACACTGCAACAATTGTAGAAAAGTAAACCAACCATCTTTCTTCCTTGCTTTCATATCCATCTTCTTTTTGTGGAGTAATGAATGGGGCTCTCATATCCACACTGTTCTCACCTCTTTCAACATCTTGCTTAATATCCATGTCCTTAAGGGGGGGTTTTAGGTGCAGAGAGAAGGACAAAAAGGAAAAGAGTTCATAAAAAGGGAATCCAAATATGATGATGCAAAATATAAAGACTACTGATTTGCTGGGAAGTGTGGTGTTAAGATATTAGTGCTCAGACTGGAGAAATTATGATTGGTCCAAATTTATTTGTCTACTTTGGCGTCTATTGCATCTTCCAGCTACTTAGGTAACAATTTTATTATTGTTAATTATTTTTGTCTTTATTTGATTGGTATTGTTGATGTTGGTGTTGTCTCTCTGAGGGTTAGGTGTGTATGTATATCAATATGATATGACACAAAGTTAAATGATTTGTTGCCTAAAATACGTTTAAATATACCAACATGCATATCTATATTTAACAGCAACAGCAACTGCAACCCCACAGTTATAATATGAACAAATTCAGACTTCTCAGCCAAATACCTTGTGGTCTATTGACACTTGGTGTCTCGATTTACACTCTCACATAAATTATGGGAGTGGGTTTAGTAGTACTCAAAAAAAATTCAGACTACTCATTGACCCAAAAAAAAAAAACTAGGGGAGATACTCTTAGGCCTTCCTCAATAGTTTGGGATTTTAGTCAAGATTTTTGTGGGCCCAAACATCCACCTCATCATCCACTATCTCACTCAATCTCAAAAACTCTTCTCCCCATTAGTTTTAAGTTTTTCTTAGTTTTGTGGTCCCACCATTTTACTCCCCTATATTTTAATTTTTATTATTATTTATTATTATTATAAGAATTATAATTACAATTATTATTTTTATTATATTTAAATTTAACATATCAAAATTGAAATAAATATATAATTATAAAATTTTTAAAAATTTAACAATGTTTCAAAAAAAAAATTTTAAAAGAAAGAAAAAAAACAAAAGAATTCTACTGCCAAATTAACAAAAGAAATTTATTTTAAAAAAAAAAAAACAAAAATAAAGGAATGGCCGTTGCAAATGCAACGGCCAAAAACAAAAACAAAAAAATATTTGTGGTAGAACCTGACAACATGAGAAAACCCAAAAAAAAAAAAAAAACAATTAAAAAACACATAAAATCCTGACAGTTTCAGGGGTGTTGCAGGAGAAAAAGTTCTCCAAAATGCAACACCCCCATTACTTAAAAACACATTCACCAGATTTTATTTTTCTTAAAATTTGTGCTAAAGATACTAATGTGGAGGGCCTTATGATGCATGTATTGATGTGATCCTTTTCGTATAGGAGACATTATGATGCATGTATTGATGTGACTATGGCAACTTGCATGGAAATCTCATTTTCACAACCCAACCAATATTCAATGGATCATTTAGTGTCGTAAAGGTGACCACTTCCTGGCCTATATATATTTGATTTTTGTACGCAAGATTCGGATCTTTAACCTTAAAGTCAATAATTAATCTTATAATTTAAAATAATGAATCTAAAAATTATATATTCTTAATATCCATAAACGTTTTTGTAACACGTCTTCTACTCTAGACGTGAGATCAAAGCTCTATTCTTCTTTCTCTATATCTAAATTTCATGTACAAAAATTTGCACCTTAAAGTGCATAAATTTGTAAAACTTTAAAATTGTAAAGAAAAACTCCGATTGTGCATAATTTTGCTTCTTAAAGTGCATAAATTTGCACCTTAATAGGCATAATTTACAAAACTTTGAAACTGCGAAGCTGAAACGCCAGGTGCATAATTTTGCACCTTAAGGTGCATGAATTTATAACTTAAGGTGCATAAAATTAACTGTTAAAGTGCACAACTTCTTTTCCTACAAATAATGGCTCCCAGACTTAATGTGCATATATTTACAGCTTAAGGTGCATGAAATTAATTGTTAAGGTGCATAACTTCTTTTCCTTACGAATAACGGCTCCCATACTTTAGATGCATATATTTAAAGCTTAAGGTGCATATATTTAAAATTTAAGATGCATGAATTAACAGCTTAAGGTACATCAAATTAACTGTTAAGCTGCACAATTTCTTTTCCTTTAGAATAATGGCTCCTAGACTTAAGGTTCATATATTTAAAGCACAAAGTGCATGACATCCGTCCACGTGTCCAGATCTAACGGATGAGAAACATTGATTTTTTAAAAAAAAAATGCGGGGACATTTTCATAAATAATTAAATATCGAAGTGTAAGTAAAATGTATTACAAGTGCAAGTAGTAGTTTCATATAGTGCACCTAAGTGCAAGTAAAATGTATTACATGTGCAAGTAAAATGTATTACAGGTGCAACTAAAATGTACACTGAGTATCAATACTAAATGCACTTAACATTATAACTAGTTGCACCTAGGTGCACGTAAATTACTTGCACTTGTAAGTGATTTTTTTTGCATTTTTTTTCACTTGCAAAGGTGCATCAGCTACTTACACTTATAACACATTTACTTGCACCAAAGTTCGAGTTATTTACGAAATTGTCACCGCGTCGTTTTTTTAAGTGTCCAGATCAACGAATCAGATGAAATTTTTTAAAAACGACGCGGTGACATTTTCGTAAATAACTCGATCTTTGGTGCAAGTAAATGTATTACAAGTACAAATAGTTGGTGCACATTTGCAAGTAAAAAAGTGCAAGTAAAATCACTTACAAATGGACCTATTTTCACTTAGATACTCAGTGTACATTTTACATGCAATTGTAATACATTTTACTTGCACTTGGTGCACTATATGAAATTGCTACTTGCACTTGTAATACATTTTACTTGCACTTCGATGTTCAATTATTTACGAAAATACCACCGCGTTTTTAAAAAAAAAATCGGTGTTTCTCATCCATTAGATTTGGACACGTATACGAATGTCATGCATTCTTATTTCTTTCTTGTGTGCATTGTTCTCATTTGAACGCAATCCCCTATATATAAAGTCATGATTTTGTGCGGCCGTGCAATTCACACCACTCAATGTTAAGAAACACACCACACAAATATGCATTGTGGTGTGTTTCATTGTGTTTCATTGTGATGTGTTTCTTAACATTGAGTGGTGTGTGACCGCACGGCCGCACCTGAAATTACATCCTCATTTAGCAACTCACTCGCTACGAGGGGCCAGTGTCTCCTTGTTTAGAAACCACCCAAGCAATCATATGTTCTGCTCTCTACCCACAGATTAAAGCTTGTTTCTCTTCCACTTCCCTATTGCAGTGCATCAGATCACAACTACAAGAAGTATACCACTAACAAATATCAAATGGAGCCACCCATTAGCACAAAACCACAGGAGAAATTAGAGGAAAACATCTATATTTTCAAAATGCATTGAAATACTTAAATAATTTCATCAACATCATTACACATGAGTATCAATGGAGTATTATTCGAGTAGCAAATGGATAGCTGTTCTTGAGAGAGTAAAAAAACAGCCAAGAATGAAACAGTTCACACTTTGCACAAAGCATATTACCTCAAGGCCTCAAGCAGCAGGATAATTATATAAAGATATCAATCACTGAGTAATATTAGGATGAAAGCTATTGAACAAAATCTCAAAGATATTTCTGCTTACCTTCCATTAGTACATCTGTGCTGTGCAACTGATACCAAATGGTGATTGCAAGTTCAGACATTTATCTCTTCCCTAAGGTTTTGAGGCTGGAAGCCAAGTGTCGAATATAAGCTTATTTACATGTGTGAAGAACCAACATTGATTTAACTGAGTAAATATGTCTCAAGTTTGATGGTGATGTACAAATCTTATGTAAACCAACCAAAGAGTGAGACAATCATCAAGAATCTAATAGAAGCTGCAAAGTAGACTTGAGTTGTTCTCTTCTGCCAACAGAATCTTCACCATGTCCCTCCGGGGCTTTAGGGCTATTTCCCTTGCCAACAGAATCTTCACCATTTCCCTCCGGGGCTTTAGGGCTATTTCCCTCAAATGCGTACGGTTGGTAGCCAGCAGATGTAGAAAGATAGCCAGACCCACTACTGCTAACTGATCTCTCAATATCTTCAATGCCTGCAATCAACGGAACTGGTCTCTCGGGTATCATTGGAACTGGTACGTCCGTGTCCAGCATCTTAACAACCTGGTCCATGGTTGGCCTAGCATATAATTGCGGGTGAGAACAGAGAACTGCGACTAACACATACTTCTCCATAATGGCAGGCACCCCCAATTCAGGCATATCGTCCTCAATTACATCTAATGCTCTCCGTTCCCTAACCAATGCCCACGCCCAATCAGCCACAAGCGTAGGCTGCCCTTCGTTAACCGCTATAAGCGCTTTCTTCCCGCTCAAAAGCTCAAGAAGCACAACCCCAAAACTGTAAACATCACTCCTCTCGGACAACTGGCCATACAAGGCATACTCAGGTGCTACATATCCCATAGTCCCTGCCACTCGAGTGCTTATATGTGTCATACCCTCAGGAGTAAACTTCGCCAATCCAAAATCTGCAACTTTTGCCTCAAAGTTGTCGTCTAAAAGTATATTATTAGCCTTAATATCCCTATGAATAATGGCTGGCTGAGCCCCATAATGCAAGTAAGCCAATCCCCTAGCCATCCCAAGCGCAATTTTCTGTCGAATAGGCCAACTGAGCTTCTTCCTTGCTGATCCAAACAAGTGATCATGGAGACTCCCATTCTTCATCAAATCACACACAATAATCCTCTGGTGACCCTCAAAGGATGTCGTTGTACAATATCCCCGCAATGCCACCAAATTTACATGCCTAACACTCGCGATAACCCCGACTTCATGGGCAAAACTTGCATCTCCGGCTAGTGAGCAATTCTTGAACCTCTTAACAGCTATTTCAGAGCCATCAGACAACACACCCTTGTACACATTTCCATAGCCCCCCATTCCAATTATATTCACCCTTGAGAAATTCTTGGTGGCGGCCTTAATTTCATCAAATGAAAATTTAATCAGAGTAGTGCTGCTACTAATTGATTCCAGTGCAGAGCCCAAATTAGAAGAAGATCTCCATTTCTTCATAAATTTTCTTTTCCTTCTTCGCCTTAGGTACCAATAACCAAACCCCAGAACCAAAATTAAACCACAAAGCACGGATACAATAGGAATTACAACCTTTTTCTTTCCACTACCGGAACTAGGGGAAGAAGAATCAAGACCAAACAAGCATTTCGCGGTACCTTTATCGGTGGGGCCGAAGCGGTTAGCGAAAGCGGCGGCGTAAATTGAGGGATACGCCGTGCAATCCGAGACGTTGCCGATGGATGGGCCGGTGAGATAGGAGGCGGAGAGGCTGGAGAGGCTCGTGGTACACGTGGCGCAAGGGGAGTTGTTGTCGAGAGACTGATTGCAAGCGGAAACGACGCTGGAGAGGGCGGCGGCGGAGACGTTGGACTCGAATTCGGGTCGGGTCGTGATGTTCATGCAACCCTGAGAGATCCAGCTGGTTTGGAAGCCGCAGCGGGTTCGGATATCGAAGCCGGGGAGGAAACCGTTGACTACGGCCTGATAAGAATCCCAGCAAGATTGCGCCGAGACCAAAGGCGGGAGGAACGAATTTGTACGCCGGAGATAATCGGACTGGACGAGTCGGAGGCCCTGAAGGATATACTGACAGTTAGTTGTAGTGTTCAAAGTGGGCCGCGAGGAGCTCTGCTCCACCAATCTCCGAAGCGCATCGAAATCCAGAGGACACGAAGAAGAAGAAGAATTGGTTTGTTGCAGTGAAACGTCGCGAACTGAGAGGCAAGGAGAAGAGAATTGGAGGAAGATAATGAAGAAGGTGAGGTAAGTAATGATGGGAATCATTCTATGTTCGGTTTTGTTAGTTGGGGCGGGGGAATTGTGGTTCACGGAGGCGCGTGAGAATCTGAAACACAGACTGAAACGAGGCGGCGGGGGAGACGGTGGTGGGTGGGAGGATTGCCTTTGCGCTGATCATTCATGGAAATCTGGGTCGCCAAAATAGATGGCGAAACTTGAATAATGAGTTGGTGGATTGAATTAGAAATGATTTGATTCAGAGACGACGATGTTGAAGAAAAGGTCTTCCACTAAAGACAACTTCTGATCAGGGAATCTTATGTGTATGTGTGAGTTGGTTAAATTTTATTAAGGAGTATTTTTTTTTTTTAATAATTCATTACAGTTTTACTGGATTAATTTTAAGTTTGCAAGATTTTACCCCTGAACAATTGCTGAAGTAAATTGTCAATTGTTCAATCGTCCACAGATAAGATTTTAATTTTTATGTACACACAAAAAATCAAATTATGATCTTATAGTATTTTTGTGTCTTTTATCATACATGTTCCCATTGTGATTAGAATCTCACACGGGATATAATCTTTAAGTCGAATGAATCTTATGTGTATGTGTGAGTTGGTTAAATTTTATTAAAAGTAATTTTGAGTTAGGAATGTAAAATTTCTTTGAAGATGACCCAACAACTCTTAAGGGGGCGTTTGGTTCAAGTTATATAAGATAACTAAGGTTATATTTGCTTGGTAATATAAGATCCCCATGTTTGATTCAAGTTATGTAAGATTCCCAAGGAATGTAAGATAACCTCCGGATGAAATTTTTAGCTATTGGAAGGGAATGTGAGATACACCCCGATTTCTTAGGTAATCTCACATTCCCTTATCTTATTCCTAATATTGAGCTTTTGGCATTTTAATCAATTTATCTTATTTTCGTTGTCTTATTTACCTAGTCCAATTTTAAACCAAACACAGGAATCTAACATTCCCAATTATCTAACATTCCCAGCAATCTAACATTCCCTAAGGTAATCTAACATTCCGTGAACCAAACGCCCCCTAAGTGTAAGGTCCGGTATCTAGTGTCTATAGAATGACTGTTGCAAGTAATTTAGTAATGGAAATATGGTTATTGTAGTTGATTTATTTACGGGAAATATTTTCTTCTCTTATTGAATTTTCCTTCTAATGTTTTCTTCATAGTTTTCATTAATTGGTTATTATATTTGTTTCTTAATGAAAATACTATGTAGACCCTTTTTTTTTTTTTTTAATATGTTCTCACCTTCAAATTCTTGATATAAACACATTATTCAGAGAGAATTAACAAAATACAAATCCTAACTATTAAAAGTTTTTTCTATCTATCTGACAGACATTTCTACCTTATCTTAGTAATAAGCCTTCCAGTGGATTTTTTCGGTCCAAGCTCATAACATTCCAGTGGATTTTTTCGTATAAAAAGTAGTTATAGCCATAGGCTCTTTTTTTTTTTAATCTTGGAACTATCGTAGACTTGATAACTCAATAACATATCAAGTCTTAGTAGACATACATGATCTAAAAAGCCAATTATAGTCTTTCTGATCTTATGGGTAATGTTACCTAATAATAGATGGATATAACATTATTTTTATTATATATTCAACCAATTATATTGAAAAATGAGCTGTTATGTACTTACGTTGTTGGGAATAATTTGACAAAATAATGTAAAAGAAATTGATGGAGGAACTATTTTTCTTATTGAAATTGTAGATAATAATGGAGTACTTTGAAGGATAATAAAAAAGTAAATTTTCAATACAATGATATATATCTTAAGAACAAAGTCATGTTATATAATTCTTCAATTTTTTATATATAATTTTTATTTCCAAATGTTCTTTTTATATTATATAGGTTAAAGTGTCATTTAGCACCATAAACTATATCCAATTATTCATGCCGCACCCTGAACTTTCATATCATATATATCGAGCCACAAACCAAAGAAAAAATTCACCTAAAATAAAAAAATTAAAAGGCAGTTTCTCATTGATTTTATGTTCAAAAAGATAAAGGAAATTAACACTACTTAAAAAGGGGAAAAAAAGTGAATATTTCGCAGTTATTGAGTAGTTTTTGTAAGTGTGATTAGGAAAGATATATATATATATATATATATATATATATATATATATATATAAAAGAAAAAGAAAACGAATCATTCTGAAAGTTTCAAAAAAAAAATTTAAAAGTATGGTTGGCGGCCACTCTAACTCGCCCTAGCACGTGCTCGCTAGGGCGGCAGTGCGCGCCAATCGCGAGGCGCGCACTGTTGTTACTTAATTTTTTATTTTTTCTTTTTTCTTTCCCTGACATGATCCCTTCATTTGCAGGAAGTTCAAAGGATGAAATAACTCCTATTTACATCAGTTTCAAGATCATAAATGAGATATTTCTTTGCCATGAACTTCAAAATAACTTCACATGGAAATGCTCTTATAATCATTCTTTAAAAAAAAAAAAAAAAAAAAAACTTATAATCAGAAACTTAGAGCATGGCCATCAATGTATCTTTCTTGGTTCATGTCAGGCCAAGATCTGGTTTATAATCTTCAAACAGATGTAGGTGAATGGTTTTTGATGGTATAATTCTTCTGCAAGTTACAAGATCATGTCAGGGAAAAAAAAAAAAAAAAAAAAAGATGCAGTGCGCGCGCTGCCGCCCCAGCGGGCGCGTGGGAAGCTGGGCGAGTCAGAGTGGCGGCCACTCTGACATTAACTCACCTTTTAATTTTATTTTTTTTAATTTCAAATGTCAGATTGTGTAGTTTTGTTTTTCTTTTCCTTTTATTTTTTAATCTCCTTCCATTATCTCTTTCCTAATCACACTTACAAAAACTCTTAAAATACCGTGAAAGAACCCGACTGATAAGGATGCTCTTACTCCGTACAATTTAAAACCTGAACCTCGTGGTGTGTGGCACGAAAGTCCAACTTCGGAAACAAACACATAGGCTTGGACAATCGTTTACGAACCTCACCCTAAAATCCACGAGAAATAATGTGAACTTTTATTCTTTATTCTTACTTTTTATTTTCATTCAAAATTTTGATGTAAATAGTTTTATTGGAGTTCACATAAAAAAAATAGAATAAATTATTGTGTGGATCATAATTCATAGTCCAAAATTGTTTTAATGTTTAAAAAAAAAAAATCGTTAGTTAATAATGGCATCTACGGTAACCATTTATGTGTTAGAATAATGAATCTTATTGAGTAAGATAACGTATTTTATGAGTTAGAATAATGTACTTTATGTGTTAGAATAATGCATTTTATAAGTTATAATAATGTACTTTATGTGAGAATAATTAACCTTCTGGAGTAAGATAGTGTAATTTATGAGTTATAATAATGTATTTTATGCTTTAAAACAATACACTTTATGAGTTAAAAATAGTATGTTGTACCAGTAGAGTTGAGAAAGAAGTAATGGAGAAGAAAATGCAAGTCATGTGAAAAAAAAAAAAAAAAAAGATGACATCGTTTTAGACCACGGCCCACACAGTTGTGCGTGGACCATAATGATTAAAAAATAGTTCATTGGTGTCGGTCGCATAAAAAAAAAAAGGGGGTGTTTGGTTGGATGGAAAATATTTTTCATGGAAAATAATTTGCTTGAAGTGAAAGAAAATATTGTCTTATGTTGTTTGGTTGGATGAAAAATATTTTCGGTTGGAAACGGACTTCCTGGAAGTGAATGAAAACAAAAGCCTACCAAAACATAAATATTTTGTTTTCCATAGGACTTGGGAAGAAAATATAACACATTTAGACTATTTTACCCTCAAAAAAATTTACTACATATTAATTAAACATGTATATATATTATCACACTATTATTATTAAAGATATATTAATCTTTATATTCATAATTCTTTACCAATTCAAATCCATCCGAATAATGGAACACAGTAATTTTTTTTCAACTGATCAAAAAATATTTTTTCAGCCCACTAAAGGGAATGCAAAAGTTAAAGTAGGAGGAGGGTAAGAATTAAAATAGAACTCAAAATTCACCGGGGGATATGGAAGGGAAAACTCCCTCACAAGTTTCACCTCGTAGTTGCAGTTGCAGTTGCAGTGCTGCATTTCCGTCATCTTCTCTCATAAGCTACCGAATCACTATTTGTATTCACCAAGAACCAATAATTCCTTCACTTATCTGCAACAACCAACTGCAATTTCATTTTTCTCTAAACCCAACCTACCTACTCTTCTACTGCTCTACACTTTTTCCCTCCCCAAATAATTTATGCTCTCAATCTTTATTTGCAGTGTATAGTATAGTAGTGTCACATTGCCATTTCATCTGGGCTTAGCTCTAACGATGAGGAGTGTTGTATCTGCAGCTAACATTACACCTTTCATTGCCATTCTCGCCCTTCTTCTTCATTATTCTACCTGCACCTTTGCGATTCCCATTCTTCACCCCCAAGATTTCTTGGCTTTGCAGGCCATTCGGAAAAGCTTGCATGATTTGCCCGGTTCTCACTTTTTCGCTTCCTGGGATTTCACTTCCCACCCCTGTAATTTCCCCGGTGTTATCTGCGATGCTGATAGGGTTATCTCCTTGAATCTCGGTGATTCCACAGCCGGGTCGCCCGGTTTAACCGGACAAATTGACCCAGCTATTGGTAAGCTTTCTGCTCTCGCCGAGTTTACTGTGGTTCCGGGAAGGATAATCGGTACATTTCCGGAAAATCTGTCGCAGTTGAAAAATCTCAGGTTCCTAGGCATCAGCCGGAACTTTTTGTCCGGGAGGATTCCGGCGGCTATTGGTCAGCTCAAGAGACTACAAACGCTTGATCTCAGTTTCAATCGGTTCACCGGAAGTATTGCTTGGGAAATTGGAGCCTTGCCGGCATTGTCCAACGTCATTCTCTGTAACAACCGTCTCTCCGATTCAGTCCCTCCTTTCGTCTCCCAAACCCTAACCCGGCTCGAACTAAGACATAACAACCTTTCCGGTTCACTCCCACCGAATGCTTTCCCTTCCTCGCTTCAGTACCTTTCTTTGCCGTGGAACCGGCTGGCCGGCCCAGTAGACCGGATCCTAACCCGGCTAAACCGGTTAAACCATCTCGATCTAAGCTCGAACCAGTTCACCGGCTCTGTTCCGGGAATCATATTCAGTTTCCCGATCACAAATCTGCAACTTCAGAGAAACAAATTCTCCGGTCCGATTTCGCCGGCTCTTCAGGTGACAATCCAGACCGTTGATCTCAGTTTCAACCGTTTTTCCGGTGAAATATCTCCATTTTTCTCGACCGTACAGAGCTTATACCTTAACAACAACCGGTTCTGGGGTCAAGTCCCCGGCGGCTTAGTGAAGCGGTTACTATCGGCGAATATACAGATTCTGTATTTACAGCACAACTACCTGACCGGAATGGAGATCGATCCGACGGCTGAGATTCCGATAAGCTCATCGTTGTGCGTGCAGTATAACTGTATGGTTCCGCCGGTTCAGACCCCGTGTCCGTTGAAAGCTGGGAAGCAGAAGGCCAGGCCTACTGAGCAATGTGTTGAGTGGAAGGGTAGAACGGGGAATTGACGGCTGCAAAATGGGAAATAAACTTACAGGATTTTATGGTAATGATTTGGAATTATGGATTAAGTAATAATGATAAACAAAAAAAAAAAAAATGATGGTATGAATATTATTAACTATTTATTTTTATCTGTCAAAGGCCTTATAGTTAAATGACATAGCTGTGGCCCTTCCAAGTGGAAAGGTAAGAGATTTGATTCTCACTGTATTGTAACAGAGTCAATAGTATTCAAAAAACTATTTATTTTTATCTAATTAATCATTTAATAATTTGTTTTTCCATAAATGCAGGATCTAACGAGGAACTTGGTTCTCCATCCATTGAAGTCAAGGAAACAAAAGATTTTCAAGGAAAGGGAGTGAGGATGGTGTAAATTTTATTCCTTGCCTAGAACGGGGTTACATTGATCAATTAGATTTCATCTGTTGATGATTTCTATTCTTTTTTGTTATTAAAAAAAAAATTATCCACATTATATATTACGCAAGTAATTTGCCTCATTCAAACTGAATTTTAGTTTGTCTAAATCTTTTTTGAATTAGTCAAGTTTCAAGAGGTAAATAGACAAAAAAAAAAAAAAAAGAAGAAGAAGAATAAGAAGAGGTAAATAGATAATTTAATTACAAATTGGAATGTATAGTCCTAAATAATGGTTTTATACCGTTCTATGCCATGGACCTGGGTCCACACTCATAATTTCATAACTCTATGTTCACAAATTTATAATTCTTTTTTTTGAAATAAACACAATTT
>CP025650.1:18263716-18277208 GCA_003576665.1 Ipomoea trifida
CATATTTACTTTAATACAAACACTCCACTCCGTATATCCCTCTCTCCTCCGTATATACCATATCATTTTGGCGCCGTCTGTGGGGACCCATCTGAAAAAGCCAAGTCACTTTCAGCTTCCCGATCTCCTCCCATGTATCCCTATCTCGACTTTTTTAACGAACCGGAGGCACAGGAGACGGAGTTTGTTGCCGAGTCTGAGGCCGGGGATCAGGACCTTAAGTTCCATCTCAACGCCCGTGCGGGATCGGAGCGGTCACATCCCGACGAACCTCCGTCCCAGGAGCCCATCAACGTCATTCATGAGGTCCCCGTATATGGCCCGGGACCAGCCCAGCCGCCCTACCAGTTCCCTGTCAATCCCGCCGGGATCCCAGACTTGAACTATCCGTGGTGGCAGCATACCCCCCAGTACTATGCTCACCCGCAGCCTTACCAGTATCAGCCCGGGTTCTTTCCTCAGCCGACATACTTCCCAGTGGTGTCGCCTGCGCCCAATCCAGAGTTTCGGCGCGTACAGTCGGAGCGACGGCCGTCCGTGCCGCACCAGGCCCCGACAGGCCCCCTCCCCGAGCATCCCGGGGCCCCGCTTGACGCCATGGACGCCACGGCATACGAGTCTCCCCCCCGCCGCAGCGCCTTTGAGCGGCTACGTCCCTCGGCCCGGGAACGCCTCGGAGTCCGAGAAGAAGGTCGGAGGTCTGTCGACCATTCGGTATCTAGTTACCGGGGAGATTCGGAAACTAGCAGCTCTCGCTCGGGACGGCCGCGCAACCGCACAAGGAATACCGGCGGCAGTATACTGCCTCACGGCATCTTGGAGCAGGTCCGGAAGGAGTTCAACCGCTGGAAGAACGAGCAATCGCCGAGGTCGGGAAATGACGTTGCCGCCTTGCTTACGACCCCCTTCACCGATGAAGTAATGAACCACCCATACCCCATCGACCTCAGGGTTCCCGGCAGCAAGGGATATAATGGCAAGACTGACCCCGAGGAGCATATCAACTCCTATTATGGTAATATGCTGATGATGGGGGTGTCGGATGCGGTCATATGTCGCGCCTTCTACTCAACCCTCGAAGGTCGGGCGATCGAGTGGTTCAAGTCCCTGGAGCCACGGTCCATCGACCGTTTCGCTGAGTTGGCCCGGCGGTTCATTCAGCGCTTCGCCACGTCGAAAGCCGTCCGAAGACACTTCACTTACCTCGAGATCGCGAAGCAGGACGAGGGGGAATCGTTGGCGGACTTCCTCGTAAAGTGGAAGAACGCCGTCGGGGAAGTAGAGCCTATGGACGACCGAACGGCAATCAACGTCCTGCATTCGTCGTTGAGAGCAGGCCCCCTATACCAGGACTTTATCCTCCGGCCGCCCCTGACGTATGAAGAAGCACTACGGCGGGTCGCTAATCACGCTAACGCGGGAGAGGCTAATGCGGCGAAGCGCCGGCAAGAAGCGGGTCCAAGCCGACCTGACCGAAGGAACAATGACCGTCCCCCAAAACCGCGAGACGGCGCGAACCGGGACCGACCTCCGGCCCTCTCGCAGTTAACGCGCCCGGTAGCGGAAATCCTGGACTACGCGCAGTCTTGCAACCTTATCCGCTTGCCGGAACCAGGGAGGGACGGGGACGACAGATCGAAGTATTGTGCCTATCACCGTAATAGGGGGCATAGTACCGAGGACTGCTCCAGCTTGAAGAGGGTTGTCGAAGAGCTCTTGAGGTCGGGCGAGCTGTCCCAGTTCGTGCAAAAGGAAAAGGGTAAAAAGTCGTGGAAGAAAATGTTCCGGAGATCGGGAAAGGAAAAAAGAGGCCGGGGCAGTCACGATGACAAGGATGAACCAGAAGAACCTCCGCCACAATCGGGCGCGAAGCAGGTCATCCATGTAATCTTTGGAGGACCCGAGGGCGGGGATGGCCCTGAAGAACGACGGCAATGGTCTCGCGAGCTGCATGTCGGTATCGTAGACTCCGAACATCGCGCGAAGCGGCCGCGGACAGACCCAATAGCCTTCACCGAGGACGACCTGCCATCGCAACCCGACCACAGTACAGAGGCGCTGGTCGTCACGGTCGATATTATGGGGGTAGACGTACAGCGCGTGATGGTCGACACCGGAAGCAGCGTCAATGTCCTGTACTACGATGTCTTTAAGAAGCTTAACATAGACCCAATAGCTATGACGCCGATCCGCACCCCCTTGTCGGGATTCACGGGTGATACCATTCAGCCTGAAGGAACCATCCGCTTGCCGGTAGAAGTTGGAACTTTTCCCCGGGTGCGTAAGGTCGAGATGGATTTTGTGGTGGTCAACTTGTCATGTGTCCACAACGTGATTCTGGGGCGCCCGGGAATCGCCCAGCTGGGAGCAGTGATTTCGATGCCACACCTCTGCATGAAGTTCCAAACGCCGGAAGGCGTAGGGGTGCTGCGGGGAGACGTCCGATCGGCCCGGAGGTGTTATGTAAAAGCAGTCCAGAAGCAGGACGGGGGACCATCCCGGATCAACACCATCTCCCGAAGGAAGGATGAAGAGAAAGGCGAGCAGCCGGAGCCTGTAGGGGAAACCGAAGAAGTCGCCCTGAGCGAAGAGTACCCAGACCGGTGTGTTCGCGTCGGGACATCGTTAAGCCCCGATCTCAGAGAAGCCGTCTTGTCGGTGCTTAGGGAATACGCGGACGTGTTCGCATGGTCCCCGCAGGATATGCCGGGAATCGATCGCGACGTGATATGCCACCATCTAGCCGTAGACCCGAGCGCCAGGCCGGTGAAGCAGAAGACCAGACACTTGTCGGCCGACCGCCGGGACTTCGTGCGCCAGGAGGTGCGAACGCTCGAATCAATAGGGCACGTCCGGCCGGTGGTCTACCCCGAATGGGTAGCCAATGTTGTCCTCGTCCCGAAGCCCCCAACCTGGCGCATGTGCGTCGATTACACGGACCTGAACAAGGCCTGCCCTCTTGACCCGTACCCTTTGCCTAGCATCCACCAGATGGTGGACGAGACAGCGGGGGCCGACCTGATGAGTTTCATGGATGCCTTCAAGGGGTACCACCAAATCAGGATGGCGAAAGAAGACGAAGAGAAGACATCCTTTGTAACGCCGGAAGGGCTGTTCTGCTACCAAGTCATGCCATTCGGCTTGAGGAACGCCGGCGCAACCTACCAGCGGATGATTAACCAGCTGTTTGAGGGCCTGCTCGGGACGACCATGGAGGCTTACATCGACGACATGCTAGTCAAGAGCTCCGCCGGCTCGGGCCACCCTCATGACCTACGATCATGCTTTGAGATCATGCGTAAATACAAGATGCGGTTAAACCCCAAGAAGTGTACCTTCGCTGTTCAGTCGGGCCAGTTCTTAGGATTTCTGATGACTAAAAGGGGGATCGAGCCGAACCCGTCGAAAGTGAAGGCAATCCTTGATATGCAAGCCCCAACCACTATCCGAGAGGTCCAAAGGCTGACAGGCCGGCTAGCTGCCCTGAGTCGGTTCTTGTCCAAGCTCGCCGAGCGAGCGCTGCCCTTCTTCAAAACTTTACGCAAGACAAGCAATTTCCTGTGGGACGAAGATTGCCGAACGGCCTTTGAAGGCCTCAAGGCGTACTTGGCATCCCCGGTAGTGCTCTCGAAGCCGGAGGTCGGCAAAACCTTGGACGTTTATTTGGCGATAGCCGATAGAGCCGTCAGCGCCGTGCTCTGCCGAACGGATAACATGGGCTCACAGCGTCCCGTTTACTACGTAAGCCATGCCCTGCAGGGGCCCGAGCTGCGATATTCACCCATCGAAAAGGCCGTATACGCCCTCTACACGGCCGCAAAGAAGCTGACCCCCTATTTCCAAGGACGAGTGATCAGGGTACTGACCGACCAACCGATCGGTGCGGTGCTCAGAACGTCTAGCTCTTCGGGGCGCATGGTCAAGTGGGCTATGATGCTGACTCAGTTTGCGGTGGAGTATCGGCCTCGGCCGGCCATCAAAGGTCAGGCCTTGGCCGATTTTATAGTCGAGTGTACGGCTCGAGAACCGACCACGGAGACGCAGCCGGAAGACGGCGAGCAGTTCTGGGGGCTCGCGACTGACGGCTCTAGCAGCAAAAGGGGGTCGGGCGGGGGAGTGGTGATTACCAGCCCGGAAGGATTCAAGCTATACTACGCCCTCCTCTTCCAGTTTGCCCCGACAAATAACGAAGCAGAATACGAAGCGCTCCTGGGAGGCATCGAGCAAATCAAGGCCTTGGGGGCCGCGTCGGTGAAGATCTCGACGGACTCCGCCCTCGTTGTCGGCCAAGTACTGGGAACGTGCGAGACAAAGGGAAATCGGCTAGTGCAGTACCGGGACCAAGTGACAAGAGAACTCAGCACTTTCCGAGCATACGTTCTTCAACACGTCCCTCGGGTTGAGAATGCGGATGCAGATATTCTGTCCAAGCTCGTCCACCAGGCGCCCGAGCACATCTCGAAAATCGCGCGCATTGTGGAAGTGCCCGCCCCAAGAATTGAGTTACCCCAGGTCGCGGCGATTTCTGAGACCGACCAGTGGATGGCGGACCTCTCTGAGTACTTGCAGACCGGCGCCCTTCCGGATGACGACGCCCGAGCTCGTAAGGTTAAGCTTCGAGCCCCGAGATTTGAAATAGTGGAGGGAAAACTCTACCGCCGATCGTATGGGGGGCCGTTGATGAGGTGCCTGAGTGCATTTGAGGCAGAACTTGTAATGACCGAGCTGCATTCTGGGATATGCTCGGCTCACCAAGGAGGCCGCTCGTTGGCCAGACGGATCATGTTGATAGGCTACTACTGGCCGTCAATGCAGCTCGATTGTGAGGCGCTCACGAAGAAATGCGAGACTTGTCAACGCTTCGCCAAATTGCCAGGTAGGCCGGCAACGTTTTATACGCCCGTCAGCTCGGCCATACCATTCGCTAGATGGGGGGTAGACATCCTCGGGCCCTTCCCAGAGATAGCAGGCCGCAAGAAATTCATAATAGTGGCCGTGGATTATTTTTCTAAGTGGGTGGAGGCGGAGCCGTTAGCTACGATCACCTCGCAGCAGTGCGAAAGGTTCCTATGGCGCAACGTCATATCCCGCTTTGGGGTGCCCGTACAGCTCGTCACCGACAACGGTCGACAGTTCGAGAGTAAGTCCTTCCAGAACTTCCTCGCAACCATCGGGACCCGATCTACCAGAACCTCTGTCGCTTATCCGCAAGGCAACGGGCAGGTCGAGAACGCAAATCGGACCATCCTGAACGGGCTCAAGAAGAAGCTTGATTCCGCAGGTCGGAGCTGGGCGGAAGAGCTACCTTATATACTGTGGGCGTACCGGACAACGCCGAGGGAAGCAACCAAGGAAACCCCATTCGCGCTGGTATACGGGGCTGAGGCCCGACTCCCGATCGAGGCCTGGATCCCGACCAGAAGGGAACGGGAGTTCGAGCCGGACGAGAACGAGACCGTGATGGCAGCCGACTTGGACAACTTGGAAGCCCGGAGGGAGGTCGCAGCCCGGAAGATGGCGGAATATCAGCAAAGGGTGAAGACATACCACGACTCCCGCACCAAGCCCCGATACTTCCAGGTGGGGGACTACGTGTTGCGCCGGAGGGAGGCAAGTAAGCCTCAGGAGGGCGGCAAGCTGGCACAAGCATGGGAGGGACCATACGTCATAGCCGCGGTGATCCGCCCCGGGACTTATCGATTAGAGACCACCACTGGGAGAGCTGTCGATCGCATATGGAATTCCGAGAACTTGGTCTTGTATCAACATTAGACTTGTTATGCACCTGTGAACTTTGTCGAGATGCTTAAATGTACGACAATGTCTTAAGTTCGACCCAATTAGTTGTCGGAAATGTATCACTGCGGAAGCAGCCCCTTGGATCGAGAAGATCCCGCTCGAGGTCGAGAAGACCCGGCCTGCCATAGGCCTGATCGGATCGAGAAGATCCCATCTGAGGTCGAGAAGACCCGGCCTACCATAGGCCTAATCGGATCGAGAAGATCCCGTTTGAGGTCGAGAAGACCCGGCCTACCATAGGCCTGATCGGATCGAGAAGATCCCGTTCGAGGTCGAGAAGACCCGGCCTACCATAGGCCTAATCGGATCGAGAAGATCCCGTTCGAGGTCGAGAAGACCCGGCCTACCACAGGCCCAATCGGATCGAGAAGATCCCGTTTGAGGTCGAGAAGACCCGGCCTACCGTAGGCCTAATCGGATCGAGCAGATCCCGTTGTAGGTCAAGAGGACCCGGCCAGTCAGGCCTAATCGACAAAGCAATCAGAGTAAAAGGAAAACGCAAGTTAAATAAAGGACATGACCGAAATTTAATTTAAAAGGCGCTCAATCGCCTGAACAAAACAGTTCGAATGCTCGGCACAACGGACCAGGCCGAGCTCTGGTAAAAAAAAAGCAAAAGGCAAAAGGGGGGGGGAGCTGGAGTCCTATCTCCTCCTAGTCTTGGGCCGGGGGACGAGCTTCGTGGTCCGGTGCCGGGCCGGCATAGGGCATGGGCCCTGGACTTGGCACGGGATCGGGTACGACGCCCATGATGGTCGAGAGGTCACTCTCGTTCAGCGACTCTTCGAGAGCCTCATGGATTTCCCGCTGCATCTCATAGCGGCCCTTGGCGTACGCCCACTCCCCGTAACGCCACGCCAATCCTTCGCCGACCTCGTTGTGAATAAACGATCGGAAGAAGGTCTCGGCCTCCTGGGGATCACGGCACAAGAAACCGGTCAAGTTGGCGTAACTTGACATCCGCTCGTTTAGCTCGGCAGACTCGAGCTTGGCTGCTCCGACCTCTTTCTCGGCCTGGGCAACGCGGGCCTCCAGAGCTTGCACCTTGTCGGTCAGCTCCTTGTCCTTCTTGGCAAGGCTCTCCTTCAGAGGAAGAACCTCCTTACGGACTACGTTTTCCGCCGCTTTAGCCCGGCAGAAGAGATCGTTGGTCATGTGCGACAGCTGCAAAAGATAGGGGTATAAGTATTGGCGGGACACGGAAGGAAGATTACCACTAAGAGAGAACCTTACCTAGAGGACATTCTGCGCGATCATCTCCCCGACCTGGTCTGTCTCCAGGTCCCTGATCGCTTCCCGGGTCGGGATGACGCTGCGAACCTTATCCAAGAAGCTCGCCGTCTGTTCGCCGCCCTCCCGGAGGGCGTCTAAGACCGGGGTCGTTCCCCGGGCGCTGGGGCGTTTCTGCCTCTTAAGGGGGATCTCCTCCACATCGGGATCCACTACCTTTTCCTTACGGCGAGCTGTGGTGCGAGCGACCTGCAGATCGGTCGCCTCCTTCGGTTCCCCAGCAGAACTCGGCGGCAAGGTCGGCGGAACTGCTTGCTCCATGGTCGCCTTGGGAGCAGGTATAGTCTTGCTACCCCCCAACGTCACCTTGGGGCGAGGTTTTTTCGGACCGCTAGGGGCCGGGGCGAAGCTGCGCTCGAGCACCATCCCTGCATAAAACGACGTGCCCGTTAGCAATGATAAAGTTACGAACCAAGTTAGCCTTATCAAGCGGATCGACCTCGGTCAGTCGGTTCAGGAGCGGAAGCCGAGGCGCTCGGACCGGCCACCCTCTTCGGAATGTATTTCTCAGGTCGGCTGTAGTCCGGAGGCTCCAGTTGGGCGGCCTCAACGCTCTCCGCAGATCGGAAAACCCAGTACTCGTAAGACTCCGCGGATATCTTCACGACCGCGTTCTTTAAGGCTCGAGTCGCGGTCGGATACTTGTGCTTCGTATAATGGTCCGACCAGACTCTGGGTACAGGGAGCTCCCACGGATACTTCACGGAGACTATGCGGTTTTTCCAGCCCTTGTTGTTGTCAGGGAGGTCGGGGATCGAGCAGAAGTGCCCCCGGGATTGAGCCATGAGGAACCCGCCCCCGTGCCTTAGAGGAATATGGCGAACCGCGAAAATGAAGTTGAAGAGCTCCATCGTGCAAGGTACGTCGTGCCGAGCACAAATTTGGGGAAAACAGGCTATGATACGATGGGCGTTGGGTGCGATCTGACCGGGGAGGACCCTATAGTATTGTAGGAAGGCTAAGAGGAAGGGTGAGAAAGGGAAGCTGAGGGGGGCTTTGATGGAGTCAAGGTGTAACCCGATCCAATCGCCATGAGTGCGATCTATCACATCCCCCAAGGACCTCCGGGTCTGAAATTCCACCTGCCCGGTCAGGAGCGTCTTTATCTCCTCCAGCTCGGAAAGGGTGAGCAAGCAAGGATGGTTGCGAACGTCGTCGCTGTTTAGAGGGACGGAATTCCCCCCGCCAGTGGCGGAAGGCTGTGAGGAAGAAGGCTGGGCCGAGGCCGGAATAGAAATGGCCTCGGAGGTCGTAGGCCGAAGGGGCAGGTTGGTCGTAAGAACCGCCTGAGTCTCTGGCGAGTAGTTCGGGAACTGATCGTGGAGATGGGAGACAACGGCTCTCGGCGACTTCCCGCGCTGCGGAACAGCCGCGCCGACTTCGACGACCTCCCGCGACGATCTGTTTGAATCAGCCGAGGAAACGTCCGTTGGTGTGGCCTCCACCATATCGTCATAGTCCCGCGCCGAGACGTTTTGGCTATCCGTGTCCGACATCAGAGGCTCCCTATAGGGAAAGGGAGTCCGGGTTTTAGCTCAACAGGCCCGACCTTGAAAGAACTAAGGGCGACCATGCGCGACAACAAGGCCCGAGTGCAAATCGAAGACAACAAGTTGATAATTACAAGAAAGGAAAGGGGCTGAAGTTACCTGTTGTGCGTAGGAAGCAAGTGAAGAATTCCGCTGGGTGTTGTGCTTCGCGCTCGAACAAGAGGAGATCGGGAAGCTCTAGGAGTAAGGAGAAAGCGTGGGTCTAGCGGTCGCGGAAGGGCTATATATATAGGCCACAGGGGGAGCTGAAACGGCTTCGCGTAATGATGGCGCGGGCATCCCGACGAGCGATCACGTGCGACACGTGTACGGCTCCGGTATCTCCGCGTCAACGCAGCGCGTCGGGTCGGGTCTAAGGCGATAGCGGGCCGCCCTCGGCCCACGGCTTCGGCCGACCCGCTAGGGGGGGCTATATGATGGGGAAGTGCTCGGGAGTACTGTAGACCCCTGAAGGTCTACCCCGACCTGCTTTCTACTTCCCGAGCTCCCGACCTGAGACGCCTCGAAGACTGCCCCGGAAAGCGGCCACGTGTACGGTCAAAGGCTGAACCCGACATTTGGTAGTGCATGCCCGCCACGTGTGTACCATGCCGAAGGCCCGGAAGACTACGCTCCATGCTCCCTATAAATACCCGCATTTATTGTAGAGGGAGGACTTTTTGGCAAACACTAGAGACGATAGGACCACTTCCCGGCCTCGTTTTGAATACCGACCTCCCTGCTAGCCATATTTACTTTAATACAAACACTCCACTCCGTATATCCCTCTCTCCTCCGTATATACCATATCAGGTATGATTTGCGTAATATTGTAAAATATGGTAATACAATTCCTATCCCTAATATAATTGTAAATTAAAATAGAATTCATAATAAAATATATTCTTTCCTACGTTCCTATTCATAATACAATTCTAGAGTAGAATTACTAATGGTAATAATTCAGTATATATATTTCTCTGCAATGCAATCTATACTACTAATAAAAACAATATCCTCAGTTTTAACTTCCCGCGCAAAACAGAACTATAATATTATGGTTTGCGTAATATTGTAAAATATGGTAATACAATTCCTACCCTGACATAGCTGTGGCCCTTCCAAGTGGAAAGGTAAGAGATTTGATTCTCACTGTATTGTAACAGAGTCAATAGTATTCAAAAAACTATTTATTTTTATCTAATTAATCATTTAATAATTTGTTTTTCCATAAATGCAGGATCTAACGAGGAACTTGGTTCTCCATCCATTGAAGTCAAGGAAACAAAAGATTTTCAAGGAAAGGGAGTGAGGATGGTGTAAATTTTATTCCTTGCCTAGAACGGGGTTACATTGATCAATTAGATTTCATCTGTTGATGATTTCTATTCTTTTTTGTTATTAAAAAAAAAATTATCCACATTATATATTACGCAAGTAATTTGCCTCATTCAAACTGAATTTTAGTTTGTCTAAATCTTTTTTGAATTAGTCAAGTTTCAAGAGGTAAATAGACAAAAAAAAAAAAAAAAAAAAAAAAAAGAAGAAGAAGAATAAGAAGAGGTAAATAGATAATTTAATTACAAATTGGAATGTATAGTCCTAAATAATGGTTTTATACCGTTCTTATGCCATGGACCTGGGTCCACACTCATAATTTCATAACTCTATGTTCACAAATTTATAATTCTTTTTTTTTGAAATAAACACAAATTTATAATTCTATGTTCACAATTTCATAATTCTATGTTTAATAGTATAACACAATTTTTGAATGCATATAACAAAATTGTGAATATATAGTTCAAAAATTATGAATATTGAGTAATGTAATTTTATATATTGAGATTTAAAATTGTGAATATAGAGTTCTAAATTTGTGAACATAGACCTGAGTTCACCTTGTAAAGTAGATCCGTGTCCATAGCATAATTTGCCGATTTTATAGGATTTGGTATGGATATATAAAATAAGGCAAACATAATGATAATATTAATCAAGGCCCAATAGTTATATCGGATATGGATATATAAAATAAGGTAAACATAATGATAATATTAATCAAGGCCCAATAGTTATACCATGAACATTGGATGAGAACTGAATAAATTGTATTGAATGAAATAGATTATACAAAGATATAGATCACAGGGATATATATATATATATAATGAGAGAATCACAAGAAGACTATAATAAGAAGTTATAATCTAACTTGGCTCGAACACACCCCTCCAACATGGGAGCGCAATCGGGTGCCATTAGATCACAAAGTCTTTGGCGACGTCGAGTTCCTTATTCATAGACCAAAGGTAAGAGTTCCTTTCCCTTTTATGTTGAAAGAAGTACCAGCCACACGTAGGCGCAACCCCGAGTCAACACTACCGTTCGACTTCACAAATTATATTCATGACCTCCTCTCTTGAACTTTTACTCGCTTCACCCATTTGGTCTCTTGTCCATTGTGAGACCTCAAAATACTTTTCTACCAAAATTCTTATTTTATAAAGTTTCAAAATAAAACTATAAATATATATATTTCTCCTATGATTATTTTGTAAAATTAACTTATAAATAAAATATTTTAAACTCTTTATTTTGAATAATTTAAAACAAAATATTTATATAATTATTTATGGGTTTAAAAACTCTATTTAAGGAATAAAATTATTTATCAAAATCTTGACCCAAATAATCTATTTGAGACTGATAGAGATAAAACACCGGTCTGTGCGACCCGGCCTCCCGGACAGTATGTTCGAGTAAGGGTTGATCGCCTATAAGGTTTGTTGCCCGGTCTGACCCGCCCAGATAACCTTGAGCTCGGACCGCGGTTAGGGCTTTCGCGGGGTTTCGAACCAGAGACCTCACACCCGCACGCATGTTCACAAGCGCGCTAGACCGACAGAGGGACCGGTGCATGTCTGCCACGCGTCCTACATGCCGGCAGACCGGAAGCATCGTCAACAGCACTATAAAAAGGGGCATTTAATGCAGACAGGGGGACTTTTGACTATTTTGATCAAGACAGTAGCTGAATAGACCGGGAACCTCTGACCCACTGTCACGTAGCTCGGTCTCCCCTAGAGTATTATACCTTGTACTCTACCAAATCTAAATACGAATATTCTGTTTCGTATTTTACCATATCAGAGACGAACATGTCGAGTCATTTTACACGTATCAATTCTCCTATTTATGATTCGTAATTCCCAAGTCTAATGATTTGTTTGAGCCTGAAAATATTCCTAATCTAATTTCCTAGCCCAAGCCTTAACCTAAAATTATATATTTATGCATAGATTTCTATTCAAATGTAGTTGCACCTTCCTGTGCGCCCGGTGCAGAATACACCATTATGTATACAAATATATACCACTCAATGTTAGAAAATGCATCACAATAAAAATACACAACACTAAAAAACACACCACACACGCAAAATAATGCACCATAACTCCTAACACTATATGGTGTATATTTGCATACATAATGATATTTTTTTTTTGTGATGCGTACCTAACGGTGCAGATTTGTATATACATTTTTTAACATTAAGGGTGTGTTTGGAAAGCAGGAAAATGACTTTTGGAAAATGTTTTCGGGAAAATGAGTCATTTTCCGGAAAACAGTTTCATTTCCAGTGTTTGGATGTATTATGAAAAATTGTCTTTGTGTGTTTGGTTCATTTTCTGGAAAATGGATATAACTTTGTAATTGTTTTATTTAAAATATAAAAATTATAATAGTTATTAAAATAGTGGTATTTAATAAAAAAATAGAATTTATAAAAAACAAAAAATAAAAAAAAATATATATATAAATATATAAAAAAAAATGGTGTAGAGGTTTTCGGCGGTTTTCCCACCTCTTTGGTCCATGGTTATTGGTGATATAGTTTGGTTTTGGTTAAAAACATGCGAAACATCTATTCTAGCGATTCCGTAAAATGACTTACGGAAAAAAATTCCGTAAGTCATTTTCCGGAAAAATTAACTGATTTTCCTTGGTCAACGGAAAACATTTTCCGTTGACCACATTTTCTGGACGTTGCCAAACATAGAAAACTCGAAAAACATTTTCCGGAAGTCATTTTACGGGTTACCAAACACACCCTAAGTAGTGTATATCTATATACATAATGGTGCGACCGCACTAACCATACGATAAGGCGCAACCACACCTGATTATGACTCTTTATATATATATATATATATATATATATATATATATATATATATATATATGATATCTAGACCCAAACCCTAGCTATAAATAGTATATTTTTCACCGTTTCATCCTCTCTCCCAGCAGCCATTCATTTCTCTCTCGTTTAGCAGCAGACAACACCAACAACAATGAAATTCCGGCGTCAACCACCAGCATCCACCACCACCCTTCTCCCTTCCCATCTCTCTTTTGCCTCTCCCTCTCGCCGTCCTTCACCTTTGACCAGCAAGCAGCAAGAGACCGCCGCGACCAGCAACCTCCCTTCCTCTCGCAGGTCTACGGCAACAGCAGATCGACGCCGGCTTCATCTGTTTCCGGCGTGGCAGGGCAGCGGCGGTGGAGCTTGGCATTGACGACTGGCGACCTGTTCTCTTCCACGCCAGGCAGCCTCCACCTTCGGCCTCCATCCTTCCCCTCCGCCAGCAGCAGCGACGTTCGTCCTCCGTCCCCGGCGAGGCAGAGCAGCGGCGGCGAGCGAGCTCCAGCGTGGACAGCATCGACCTCCAGCCCCCATCTCTTCCCCCCTCTTCTGCCGGAGACCTCCTTCCCGGTGAAAAACTGGACAGCAGCGTCAATGGTGGGGTTTGGCAGTGAAGAAGGTAACTCAGGTTGTCATTTTTTTTTTTTTTTTTGGATTAACGAGG
>CP025650.1:18277233-18442384 GCA_003576665.1 Ipomoea trifida
CTCAGGTTGTCATTTTTTTTTTTTTTTTGGATTAACGAGGTAAATCTATTTCCTGTGTGAGTAGTGAGTAAACCCTCGCCCTGTATCCTAACCGGCAAAGGACCTCAAGGAGGTAAACCAGTCTAGATTCCGGCTCAAGCCCTTAGCCTTGAGGTTCGAACCCACGACCTCTCGACTGCAGGTGTAACTCTCTCACCACTTGAGATAACTCTCTCACCACTTGAGATAACTCTCTTACCACTTGAGCTGCCCTTACGGGCACTCAGGTTGTCATTGTTATTGAAGTTTGTTGATGAAGATGGATTAACAATAATTAAGGAAGGTAATTAATGGTTAAGTATGGTGTATTAGTTGTTAATGAAGGTGATTAAAGCTTATTGATGATTAAGGTTTAATTATTGGATTATTAGTAATTAAATAATGATTATGGAATAAGTGATGGGTTAACGATTAAGCATGGTAATTAGTTGTTGATAATAATGATAAATGTTGGTAGACAATGATTGTGGATTATTGAGATATGATGTATAAGGATGATATGGATGATGATGATAGGATTATTAAATGGTGGTTGGATAATAATGGATTGTAACGTTGAGATTATGAGACTAATGATGGTATGATGAAGCCGGTGATAATATTAATAATAATAAGTATGATGATGGTGGATGGATTATTGATTGGATGATAACGATGGATTTGTTATTGGAAAGGAGTTGATATTGAAATAGGTATGGGTATTGAGTGGAGATGATAATAATAACATTAGTAATTGAATGAAGATTTGGTTGATCCATAGGCTTGTTGAAGTGGCAAACTTAAGAGTGAACATAAGATCAAGTGTTTGGCATTTGGAGCTTAATTTGAGGAATAACCTACTCCCAAATTTAGTATTTTACCTTTGTAATCTATGATTATATTGCATTCTATTGTTTATTGTTCAAGTATGATAAAATGTGTAGTGTTTTGTGTTCATTTTGATGTGGGATTGATGCTTTAGTGATATAACGTTGTTGTGGAGGGAATGGAGATGTTATGTAGTCTGTTAATGGAGTTTTGTAGGTGTGGAGTCAAAGAAGACAGGGCGAGAGGAGGCTACTGCCTCTCCTTTGTCTTGCACATGGGACTAGTCGTGGGCATGCGAGGCCTGCGGGCTAGTCCCGTGTGTAGGCAAGAGTGAGGTGACAAGGCTTGAAGCCTTGCCACCAAGCACCGTAGTACTATAGGACCATGGCGGTGGGTCTCGAGCCCCTGCTACTAATCCTATGGGACCATTGGGCTCTGGTGGCGGGGCTTTGTGTTTTACCTATTGGGTCTAGCCACTGATAAACTTCCCGTGCGATTGTGCGGTACTCACCTTTTAAACATTAAAACGACATATTTTAAGTACACAAACCACACACCTTAAGCTAAGAACACAAATAACGCACCTAAAGTTTTTAAATGGTGCACATTCAGTTGAGAACACACTACGCACCTTAAGTACATAAATCATGCACCATAAGAACACAAATCACGCACTAAGGTTTTAAAATGGTGCACGTTAAGTTTCAATCACTAACGCACTCTAATCATACATATCACGCACCTTAAGCATACATATTGTCGGAGCTTCATTGCTGTTGTCGATCTGCTAATAACAAGAGAGAGAGAGAGCAACGAGAGGTGATGCGTGAAGGGCTACTACGACTAGATTATTTTGAGAGGGAGACGGGAGAGGCTATCGACTTGGGTTTCTTGAAAATGAACAACCAACTGGTGAACAATATATATATATTTATGTATATACCTATGGTTTTGGGACTCAAAAATCATATTTATAAATAAATATATCTAATTATAAATAAATATCTAAAATATAATAATTTAGGCTAAAGTTTTTATTAGTAAATTGGATCATGAATACCAAAATCTTGATCTAAAAGTTTATCTTAAACGAATCTGCCAACCTATGTCTAATGATTTGTTTAAGCCCAAGACTATTCATGATTCAATTTCCTATTCCAAACTTTAACCCAAATTATTTGTTTTAAATATTTTTACAAGGGTATAAATTTTGGGCCCAAAACCCTAGGTATATATATAAACATATGTTCATTACCTTCTCCTTGTGTGTTCATTGCAAAAATCATCAGTAGCCTCCCTTCCTCTTTAATCTCTCTCTCTCTCTCGTCTCTCCCCATCGAAGAAGAACAATATGCCAACGAAGCAATAGACCTATCCGCGACCTCTTCACCCTCTATCTCCCTCTCTTTTCTCTTAACGTCGGTGGCCAGCACTCCCAACAGTAGTAAGTTTGGTGGTCTCTCTCCCTCCCGTGCGCATCTTAAGTACACAAGCCACACACCATAAAAACACAAACCACGCACCTAAGGTTTTAAAATGGTGCACCATAAGTTTCAACAAATCACGCACTTTAAGCATAAATATAACGCACCTTAAGCATACATATAGCCGGAGCTTCATTGTTGTTGTCGATCTGCTAATAACGAGAGAGAGAGAGAGAGCGACGAGAGTTGAGGGGTGAGGGGTTGCTACGGCTGGTATATTTCGAGAGGGATACGGGAGAGGCTACAGACTTGGGTTTCTTGAAAATGAACAACCAAGTGGAAAACAATATACATATATTTATGTATATACCTATGGTTTTGGATTCAAAAATCATATTTCTAAATAAATATATCTAGATAAATAAATATCTAAAATGAATAACTTGGACTAAAGCTTGTATTAGTAAATTGGATCATGAATACCAAAATCTTAATCTAAAAGTTTATCTTAAACGAATCTACCAACCAAATGGTTTTAAATTCCTATGTGATTTATTTGAGCCCAAGACTATTCATGATTCAATTTCTTATTCCAAACTTTAACTCAAATTATTTGTTTTAGATATTTTTACAAGGGTATAAATTTTGGGCCCAAAACCCTAGGTATATATATAAGCATATGTTCATTACCTTCTCCTTGTGTGTTCATTGCAAAAATCATCAGTAGCCTCCCTTCCTCTTTAATCTCTCTCTCTCTCTCTCGTCTCTCCCCATCGAAGAAGAACAATATGCCAACGAAGCAATAGACCTATCCGCGACCTCTTCACCCTCTATCTCCCTCTCTTTTCTCTTAACGTCGGTGGCCAGCACTCTCAGCAGCAGTAAGTTTGGTGGTCTCTCTCCCTCCCGTGCGCATCTTAAGTACACAAGCCACACACCATAAAAACACAAACCACGCACCTAAGGTTTTAAAATGGTGCACCATAAGTTTCAACAAATCACGGACTTTAAGCATAAATATAACGCACCTTAAGCATACATATAGCCGGAGCTTCATTGTTGTTGTCGATCTGCTAATAACGAGAGAGAGAGAGCGACGAGAGGTGAGGGGTGAGGGGCTGCTACGGCTGGAATATTTCGATAGGGATACGGGAGAGGCTACAGACTTGGGTTTCTTGAAAATGAACAACCAAGTGGAAAACAATATACATATATTTATGTATTTATGTATATACCTATGGTTTTGGATTCAAAAATGATATTTATAAATAAATATATCTAGATAAATAAATATCTAAAGTGAATAACTTGGACTAAAGCTTGTATTAGTAAATTGGATCATGAATACCAAAATCTTAATCTAAAAGTTTATCTTAAACGAATCTACCAACCAAATGGTTTTAAATTCCTATGTGATTTATTTAAGCCCAAGACTATTCATGATTCAATTTCTATTCCAATCTTTAATCCAAATTATTCGTTTTACATATTTTTATATGGGCATAAATTTTGGGCCCAAAACCCTAGGTATATATATAAGCATATGTTCATTACCTTCTCCTATTGTGTTCATTGCAAAAATCATTAGTAACCTTCCTTCCTCTTTAATTCCTCTCGTCTCTCTCCATAGAAGAAGAACAATATGCCAATGAAGCAATAGACCTATCGGCGACCTCTTCTCCCTCCATCTCCCTCTCTTTTCTCTTAACGTTGGTGGCCAGCTGTAGTTGGTCTAGCGGTCTCTCTCCCTTCCGTGCGCACCTTAAGTACACAAGCTACACACCATATGAACACAAACTACGCACCTGAGATTTTAAACTAGTGCACTTTAAGCATAAATATCACGCACCTTAAGCATACATATAGTCCGAGCTTCATTGTTGTTGTTGATCTACCAATAACGAGAGAGAGAGGCGACGATGAGGGGTGAGGGGTGAGGGGCTGCTACGGCTGGATTATTTCGAGAGGGAGACAGGAGAGGCTACAAACTTGGGTTTCTTGAAAATGAACAACCAAGTGGATAACAATATACATATATTTATGTATATACCTCTGGTTTTGGGATTCAAAAAATCATATTTATAAATAAATATATCTAGATAAATAAATATCTAAAATGAATAACTTGGGCTAAAGTTTGTATTAGTAAATTAGATCATGAATACCAAAATCTTAATCTAAAAGTTTATCTTAAACGAATCTGCCAACCAAATAGTTTTAAATTCCTATGTCTAATAATTTATTTAAGCCCAAGATTATTCATGATTCAATTTCCTATTCCAAACTTTAACCCAAATTATTCGTTTTAGATATTTTTATATGTGTATAAATTTGAATCATTACCTGGTCGGACAGGGTATTTTAAATTGGATTCCAAAATGTTATGGAAAAAATAAACCGGTAAAATAAGCAAAGACGGGTGTAGTGGAGGTGTTGTAGGAAAAAACGGGTGTAGTGGAGGTGTTGTAGGAAAAAAAGGTAATTCTTCTCTTAAAGAGGAGTGTTAGCTTTTATTATAATTTTATACAAATGTCTAATGATTACTCTAATGATCATTCTAGCTTTCAATGATTAGTAAAAAAGGTTAGCTTTTATTATTTTTTACGGAAGGTTGATGATATAACTAATTAGCTTTTGATTAGTTAGTTATTAGAATGATTAGTTATTAATGATTAATTGATGAATAGATGGTTAATTGATTAGTTGTATGATTTTTTAATTATTTAGATTGATGATAATAAAATTATTATTTTGTCATATTTGTGCAATAATTATTATTGTGAGTTATAAGATAGTAACGTAATAATTAATTGATAATTAGTTAGTAATGATTAATTATTAGTTATATTAAGAATTTATAATTATATAACATAATAATATTTAATAAGTGATTTTTAGTAACAATAAGACAATAGTAACAAGTTAAAAAGAAAGATAATATGTATTATTCACTGGTTCAATTTAATAGTTCAAATTCGCCATACACATTGCATAATTAAAAAATCATACAACTAATCATCAATTAATCATTAATCATTAATAACTAATCATTTTAATAACTAACTAATTATTGAAAGCTAGTTAGTTATATCATTAGAGTAATCATTAACATTTCGTAAAAAATAATAAAAGCTAACATTTTTTACTAATCATTGAAAGCTAGATTAATCATTAGACATTTATAAAAAAAAAAAAAAAAGAAGAAGAAGCTAACCCTCCTCTTAAAGAGGAGTGTAGCCTTTTTGACTAAAACACCTCCACTATACTTCTCTTTGCTTAGTTTGCCGGTTTATTTTTTTTGTAACATTTTGGAATTCATTTTAAAATGGCGCAACTTAAGTTTCAACAACTCGCGCACTTTAAGCATACATATCATGCACCTTAAGCATACATATCGCCGGAGCTTCATTGTTGTTGTCGATATGCTAATAACGAGAGAGAGAGAGAGAGAGAGAGCGACGAGAGCTGAGGGGTGAGGGGCTGCTACGGCTGGATTATTTCGATAGGGAGACGGGAGAGACTACAGACTTGGGTTTCTTGAAAATGAACAACCAAGTGGAGAACAATATACATATATTTATGTATATACCTATGGTTTTGCAACTAAAAAATCATATTTATAAATAAATATATCTAATTATAAATAAATATCTAAAATGAATAACTTGGGCTAGAGTTTTTATTAGTAAATTAGATCATGTATATATTTTTGGGCTTAAACAAATCTTTAGACTTAGAAATTTAAAACTATTTGGGCTAAGAGAATTTATACATGTAAAATGACTTGGCAGGTTCACATAAATTTATCCCTTAAATAGAGCTTTTAAAAATTAAAACTATAAATAATTATATAAATACTTTGTATTAAATCATTAGAAATAAAGAGTTTAGTAATGTGAGACCCCAAAATACTCTTCTACCAAAATTTCTATCTTATAAAGTTTCAAAATAAAACTATATATATATTACTCCTACGATTATTTTAAGTATTGAGCTTATAAATAAAATATTTTAATCTCTTTGTTTCAAAAGATTTGATATAAAATATTTATATAGTTATTATGGTTTTAAAAGCCTTATTTAAGGGATAAATTTGTTTACCAAAATCTTGATCTAACGGGGCGTTTGGTTGAAGGGAGGGAATCTGGTGGGAAAAGAATAATACGGGAATAAAGTGAGAGTTTAAATTCTAGTGTTTGGTATGCATGAATAAAATTATTGGGAATTTCAATTCCAATGTTTGGTATACATTAGAATTGAGAGGGAATAAGTTGTATAAAGTTCAAAATGTCCATTGTTGTTATTATTATTCTTAAATGACAAGTATCTATTGGACCCATTTGCATATTCAAACCCCAAAAAATATAACATATTAAATTCAAAAGCACTCATCTACCGTGTCTCTTGAACTAAAAAAACACAAGCATTTGATTTGGGTAATAAAAAATTTTGAAGAGTTATGCATATAAAGAATTCAAAGGAATATACACGAAAGTTGCTGTATATAAACAATGCATATAAAGAATGCAAATTTAGAATAGTTGCTGCATATAAATATTTAAAGGAACATACACAAAGGGAAGTCGAAAAATAATACACTCTATAATTTTGAAGGGAAGGTTAGACATAAATTTTAGGTTAAAATAAGGGAGGAGTAATTTTGTCTCAGTGTTATATTTTTTTCTTCCTAAAATTCATGGAATTAAAATCCTAGGGGGGCATGTGATTCTAATTCCATGAAAATGAGAGGATTGCAATTCTGTGGAATTACAATTCCCTCCAACCAAACGAAGGAATTTAGTTGCCTTCGGAATTAGGTGGAATTTAGTGGGAAAGGAATTGTAATTCCCTCTAACCAAACACCCTGTAAAAGTTTATCTTAAACGAATCTGCCAACCAAATGGTTTTAAATTCCTATGTCTAATGATTTTTTTAATCCCAAGAATCTTCATGATTCAATTTCCTATTCCAAACTTTTGCTCAAATTATTCATTTTAGATATTTTTATATGGGTATAAATTTTGGGCCCAAAATCCTAGGTATATATATAAGCAGGTGTTCATTACCTTCTCCTTGTGTGTTCATTGCAAAAATCATCAGTAGTCTCCCTTCCTTTTTAATCGATCTCTCTCATCCAAAGACATTGTGGTCTAGTGGCACCCGGTGTCCCGGTTTACACTCCCACATGGATGATGGAAGTGGGTTCGAGCCTTAGTGGAGGCAACTGTTGACTCTTTGTGCTTCAGTAGGTTGAGAAAGTAGCTATGAACAGTACATTGTAACAGAGTAGTACTCAAAAAAAAAAAAAAAAACTATCGGCGACCTCTTCACCCTCCATCTCCCTCTCTTTTCTCTTGACATCGGCAGCCAGTGACGGTCTCTCTAAGAACACAAACTACGTACCTAAGGTTTTAAAATGGCGCACCATAAGTTTCAACAACTATGCACTTTAAGCATAAATATCACACGTCTTAAGCATACATATCACCGGAGCTTCATTGTTGTTGTTGATATGCTAATAACGAGAGAGAGAGAGAGAGTGACGAGAGGTGAGGGGTGAGGTGCTCCTACAGCTGGATTATTTCGAGAGAGAGACGGGAGAGGCTACAAACTTGGGTTTCTTGAAAATGAACAACCAAGTGGAGAACAATATACATATGTTTATATATATACCTAGGATCTTGGGACACAAAAATCATATTTATAAATAAATATATCTAATTATAAATATATATTTAAAATGAATAACTTGGGCTAAAGTTTGTATTAGTAAATTGGATCATGTATATTCTTGGGCTTAAACAAATTCCTTAGACTTAGGAATTTAGAACTATTTGGGCTAAGAGAATTGATACAGGGCTTTTAAAACTATAAATAATTATATAAATACTTTGTATTAAATCATTAGAAATAAGGAGTTTGATAATCTGAGTGTGTGAGACCCCAAAATACTCTTCTACCAAAATTTCTATCTTATAAAGTTTCAAAATAAAACTATAAAAAAATGAAGAATTCCTATCTTATGATTGTAGACTTGAATAGATATTATTATTGATTAATTCTTAGATTGCCCTGCATCGCATAATGTTTTTGGATTATTGTGGTAGTCATATATCGAGTTGTGGGTTTTGATGAATAGACAATAAGGCATGTTGAACCCTTTCTATTTGACTTGTAGAATGTTGGGATCTTAGTAGTTTAGCCTAGCAATTATCTAAGTGTGGGTGGTTGTGGCGGTAGCCCTCCCCGTGCTGTGTTTATGGGTTCTAATTTTCCTTAATTTAATAGAATCATTCTTGTCATTCCATTGCATAAGTCTTTAATCTATCTAGGCTCTAGTGTTAGAAATCGGGGGTGTTACATCCGTCCTCAGCACGCATGTCTAACTACTAGAATGTTTCTCTTCTTTCTGACTTCTCCATTTATTCGCCTATCTGACTCCCATACTTGTTCCCATGGTTGTTTGACTCTTCACCCGCCTACTTAGTTGACTCTTCCACTCATTCGCCCTCGGGACTGCCTGATTCCTCCACCCCTCCGTCTATACCACTAACACTTCCGCTTGTTCACCAGTCCATTTGACTACTCCACCCACATGCCCATCCGATTGACTTCTTCACTCGTCTACTCGTCCACCTAATTCCTTTACCCATCCGTCCACCCTCTTTGACTTAGGCTATCCAACTACCCTATCAGACTTGGTGTACAGCCCCGCCCATCACGCTCCAAAATGCTTCTTTTTTTTATTTTTTATTGTGCAATTGGATGAAACTATAAGCAAAGATATATTAGTTAGTCCAATTTCTCAATTTAGCACATCATAATATGCACAAAATGAACAAAAGTATATGATAAAATATAGTTTTTTTAAAAAAAAAAAAAAAAAAAGTGGTATCATTTACTTAAGCATCAGGTCAATCAAATAAAGTGTCCTACAAAGACTCTTACTTTTACTCTCAAAAGCTAAACTCAATGACATGTCTTTATGAAAAGATAAAAGAAAATCAAAAGGAGTCGGTGTCCAAAGACATTAGAAAACAAAAGCTAAACTCAATGACATGTAAATACGAAAAGATAAAAGAAAATCAAAAGGAGTTAGAGTCCAAAGACATTAGATAAGAATCACGTACTAATTGACACGAGTACACGACACTCTTTCAACTCTACACTATAGGTTGTGATGAGCACAAATCAGACCTGATAGTAATGTATAGTATATTAAATTAGTGAGCGTACTAGTATTTAGGCTGTAAAGTCTTTTGATTTAGTCAAATAATTGGAATATTATAATGATGTTCATTTCTTGTCTTTCTACGAAGATGAGCCCTGCCTGGAAGTAAGGTTATCAAAGACTGACCAATTCCTTGACTATACATATATACCACAACAAGCTTTTTCACTCTATCTTATCTCTTTGTCTGATCTATTCTAAGGCTTTATTTGATTTGCGAAAAATATTTAAGGGAGAATGGAATTGAAATTTTATGGAAAAGCAATTATTAGGAAGATGGATTTCATTCACTACAAGAATGAAGACATTTAGTAGTAAATCTTTTGTGTCATTTTGTGCAACTCTCTAATTCTCTTATATTCAACAAAAGAATACGACAAATCATGTTCAATGATGCTCATGCTTATCATCTCACGAACCACATTATGATCAATTTTTTTTGGCACGTAACTTCCCTTCATGATCAATTAACATAGAACCCACATCACTAAATTTAGGCTTCACTTTGCAAGAAGATAAATGACGGGATAAAGTTGATGTTCCTGACGGTAATAATGTTTACCGGAGTATTTTTTTGTCACCAATGACGGTAATAATGTTTATCGGAGTATTTTTTGTATTACTGATCTCAATGTAAGAGTACAATAGTGAGTTTACCATCGTCAGTTCAGCCTAGAATTAGAAAGTGTTTCTATAGTGTTGAGTACAGTGGTGAAGTGTTGAGCACAGTGTTTGTGTTCAATACCATGCTCAATTCAGTGTGTGTTCTAGTCTAGTCAGGATGTCATCCCTCTACAAGTGCTTGTGAGTCCTTTTTATCTTCCTCAGTGCAGTAACGGAGCATCAAGGGCTTAGGTTTCCCCTCCATCGTTTCCTGGTTGAATTTTTGAATTTCTACGAAATAGCCTCAAGTCAGCTTGCTCCAAATGGTCATCAAGTTATTGCAGGATTTCTTTCCGTGTGTTGCAAGAAACGGGAGGAACCCACCTTAGATCTCTTTCAGTCGTTGTTTAGAATTTGTATGTCATCTGGAGAGGGTAAGGGTTTCGTGTGTATCTCTGCCAGGCCCGGTGAGCAGCTTTTTAATGATCGCCCTTCCTTCAACAAGGATTGGAAATCCAAGTTTTTATTTGTCTCCCTAGGTATTCCACCTCCTTTTGTTGTCAAATGGGGAACCCAGGTTAGACGCCATCCACCTTTAGACAAGAGTCCAGATATGCTTAAGAGGGTAGAGAAACTCCAGGAGGGTGGTCCGTTTAAGGTTGTTACATATACTTCTGAATTGGCGCTGGGAGATTTGGGGTTTGTGAGGATTCGGCCAGCTGCCCTTGACGTACCCGGTACCCCTCTATTGTCTACGGTGTTTGGTTGTTTCTTGTAATTGTTCATCATAACCTGTTATTTTTGCAGGTGCTATGTCGTCGAAGGGTTCTATATCGTCGAAAGCTGCCCGGTACTTGTCGCAAACTAGACGAAATACCTCCAAGAGAAGCAAAACTGACAAGAAAGGGAAGAAGAGTCAGGCCTCAACAGCTGATGGAGGAGCCTGTAACTTGACGCCTCAGCCAACAAGATCTTCAGCCCAGCCCTCAGCTCGCACTTTGGATGTGGACCCCTTGCCCGAGGGATCTTCTGCCTAGCCACCCGAGCGAGGGGAAACCTCGTTAGTGCCACCTCCACGTATTCGAACTAACTTGATCCGGCTTGGTATGGATGTGCTTCCTGGGGAGTCTATAATATCAGGTAGTACTAACGAGGGGAATCCATACCAAGCCGGATCAAGTTAGTTCGAATACGTGGCGGTGGCACTAGCGAGGCTTCCCCTCGCTCTGGTGGCTGGGCAGAAGATCCCTCGGGCAAGGGGTCCACATCCAAAGTGCGAGCTGAGGGCTGGGCTGAAGATCTTGTTGGCTGAGGCGTCAAGTTACAGGCTCCTCCATCAGCTGTTGAGGCCTGACTCTTCTTCCCTTTCTTGTCAGTTTTGCTTCTCTTGGAGGTATTTCGTCCAGTTTGCGACAAGTACCGGGCAGCTTTCGACGATATAGCACTCTTCGACGACATAGCACCTGCAAAAATAACAGGTTATGATGAACAATTACAAGAAACAACCAAACACCGTAGACAATAGAGGGGTACCGGGTACGTCAAGGGCAGCTGGCCGAATCCTCACAAACCCCAAATCTCCCAGCGCCAATTCAGAAGTATATGTAACAACCTTAAACGGACCACCCTCCTGGAGTTTCTCTACCCTCTTAAGCATATCTGGACTCTTGTCTAAAGGTGGATGGCGTCTAACCTGGGTTCCCCATTTGACAACAAAAGGAGGTGGAATACTTAGGGAGACAAAGAAAAACTTGGATTTCCAATCCTTGTTTAAGGAGGGACGATCATTAAAAAGCTGCTCACCAGGCTTGGCAGAGATACACACGAAACCCTTACCCTCTCCAGATGACCTACAAATTCTAAACAACGACTGAAAGAGATCTAAGGTGGGTTCCTCCCGTTTCTTGCAACACACGGAAAGAAATCCTGCAATAACTTGATGACCATTTGGAACAAGCTGACCTGGGGCTATTTCGTAGAAATTCAAAAATTCAACCAGGAAACGATGGAGGGGAAACCTAAGCCCTAACGGCACGAACAAGGGGTGAACACCAAAAAATGATGATTTAGGGGGATCCATGATGCTAACATCATGCCCAGGTACGACAATGCTAACATTCTCACACACGAGGCCTTGGATATCCTCTATTTAATCAGAGTTTAGATGAGGTCGGATAGTATCAATGAGTGAGCTATCTAAGGGAGAATACAATGCCTTGTGCCTCTTCCTTTTAAGACAAACAGCCGAATCAAGAAAGGGGGGATCGAGATCTACGATGACATGCTCGGAAGGAGAGGAAGAAGGGGAGGAAGACAGAGAGGAAGTGTCCTCGGTGTCATCATCATGGGTCGATGCATCCTCACTATCGTAAGATGAAGATTCATCATCGGAAGACCCAATACATGAATTTAAGTCCATTATAAAGCAACTAACCTGGTTAGTAGGCACGGTCACCAACCTGTCAGTACAACAAAAGAGACAAACAAAAACAAAAATAGAGCCCTGAGCAACGATAATATATATTAAAAAAAAAAAAAAATCGCGCCTCGGCCCCGTGCCAGGGCGCAGGACCTCGGCAATGCTCAGGAGCTGAGACGTTAGTAGCTGAGTCGTTGAGTATCAATGCTGAGGAGCCGTTGAGCATTAATACTGAGGAGCTGAGGAGTGAAGTGTTGAACAGTGTTGAACGACTAGTTCTTGCCTGCCTTTGGGTCCTGAACGTGGTTCCGGGTCGGGTACTCAATTGCTCTGTCAGTTCCATATCTGTGTGACCCCATCACATAATCTTTAAGACAATATTTGCACTTAGACCTTTCTTTACCACTACTTTGAATTATATCAAAATGATTCCACACATCTGAAGTAAGGCGTCTTTTCGTACCTCTTTCTTGTGATTCTAAATTTTCAATTTGTTCTGAAGGTTCAACTTCAACTGGTATGTCCTCCGGCCCATCAACTTCGCAATCAACATTGATATTAGTGTTTGGAGAACTTTGTTGTTGAGATGTATCCATCTCTGTCATTAGAAATTAAAAATAATAAAAACTTTTAATTAATCTGCTATTAATTCATAAAAGTAGTTGAATAATTTAAGTAATTTAAGTTCATAACTTCATTGGAAGTAATCTAATTCAGAAGTCAGAACTAATTTATGACTAATTTAATTCATATTATATAGAACTATAGAAGTTAGAATATGTTAATCTAGTAATCTGCTATATACACTAAATCTAATATACATAATTACATATTGTGTAATTAAGTAAATTGTAAGTTCATACTATATTGTTTTTGTTTTTTTTTTTTTTAAAGTAAGTTCATACTATATACTCCGTAATTTATATATACAGTAATACAACTGTGAACCTGATATAGTGATATACATGCATAATGCATATATAGTCTATAATTCTATATACAACCTGTTAATCTACTATATATATTAGATTATTAGCATTGTCAATTATGATTTAAAGAGCCATATAGGCATATACGATGAACGAGCCATATATTCTGCTATATATAATTATATATATTAGCATTGCCAATTATGATTTAAAGAGCCATAATATACTATTAACGAGACATATATTAGCATTGCCATATACGATGAAAATATCAAGTGGTTCAAACCTGCGACAATGGTGGCCGGCGAACTGGAGCAGAGGAGACGGCGACCTTCGAATCCCGGACTGCCGGTGGCGGGTTGGTGGCGTCAGGCGAACGACAATCGAGACTTGCGTAATTGCGTTTAACGTGTTACGTGTAGGACTTTAGGGTTTAATTATTTTTCTTTACAGTTTAGACTTTCTTTAATTCTTTTTTTTTTTTTTAATAAAAGCCCTGACCCGCGGGCCGGCCCGCAACCCGTGCGGGCTGTGACCCACCGCGGGCCAGGCCCGTTAGGCCCGCATTTTCGCGGGTCAGTTTTCTAGGGCCCTAACCCGCCCCATTGCGGGGCGGGCTCCGGCCCACTTTAACACCCCTATATTGAAGCACAAAGAGTCAATATTGCTGAGACTCGAACTCACAACCTCCAGCACAAGGGAGCAACTTGGTGCTACCTCTTTTATGTTTCGCCCTACTAGGACATTTTTCTGGATCCGCCACTGCCTGCGTAATGTATGATTCTATGAATTCAATGCCTTATAGGCTATATAGTGTATATACAAAATACATATAATAAAAAAAATTAGATATGGGGGCTCCAAAATTTGGGGGCCCTGTGCAAATGCCCTGGGCAGACTTGTCCAGGACTGACCTTAGGTTCGAGCTTACATTGTAACAAAGTGAGTAATACTCAAAAAATATATAGGGGGTGTTTGGTTATTGGCTTATAAGCCAAATTTTAGCTTATTTGACTTAGTTTAGCTTTTTGACCAACCAATAAGCTATTTTGAAGTGTTTGGTAAATAACTTATTGGCCTTGACTTATTGGGCCAATAAGCTGAAAATTGAAAAGCTAATTAATGTAGCTTTTTGTATCAGCTGGTTGGAACAATGGGTATATTGACTATTTTATCCTTTAAAATCAATGAGATTTACTTTTAAATGAGTGGTGTGTTTGTTATTTTATAATAATAATAATAATAATAATAATAATAATACCCTTAAATGTCATTTTACATTCAATCAGCTACTAGTAAACAGCTAATTTACCAAACAGTATTTTATAACCAGCTAATACAACCAGCTGGTCAAACCAGTTAACGCAATCAGCCATCAACTACTAGCTAAACCAACCAGCTATCAGCTATAAGCTATCAGTCGTTTGCCAAACACCTCATAAGCAAATAGTATAAAATAAAATAGAATGCGAGAATATATATAATATTACTCTTTAGTAATCCACACGAGTACATGACACTCACTCAACTCTACACTATGTTGTGATGACCACATATGAGAGTTGGCAGTAATTTAGTATAGTAAATTAGTGACCGTACTAGTATTTAGGCTGGAAAGTCATTTGATTTAGTCAAACGAACAATTGGAACACTGTTGTTCCTTTTCTGATTATATTCATCTACTGGATCTTTCTACGAAGATGAGCCCTACCTGGAAGTAAACTAATCAAAGACTGACCAAAAAAAAACAAGACTGACCAATTCCTTGACTTTACATATATACCACAACACGCTTTTTTACTCTTATCTCTTTGTCCACTCTAAGCGTAGCCTACTCAAAGTGTGTGTTCCTTTTATTGCTTATTCATACTTTGTTGGAAATTTTAACAAAATTAGCATTTTGAGTGGTAATTTTGTGGTATAAATATTTGTACGGTCCGTTTTTAGTTTGGGTGGGTCAAAATAGATTCGTGTTTTTCTAAGTGAAACAAAAAAATTAATATATTGTATGTTCAAAATTGATAATTGGTAAATAAGAAATTGATTTTCAAAATATAATACACCATTTGAGTTGAAAAAGTGGAGATGGAAAGATTTTTGGAAGAAGACTTTTGTCCCACATCGAAAAATGGATGTGAATTTGCACTAGTATATATACAATTCCTTTTTTAGATAAGTTTGAATTATATAACAATATAACATAGATGCTCTATCTCGTGAGTAGGGGGCGGGCGTAACATTTAAGCAAATTAATTTTAAGAAAAGTGTGTGTTACACATGACTTGAATTTTCCTTGCTTTTGTACCGTTAGTTTTATTGCGATTATTTCTAAAATTCAAATCCCATTGTTTTATATTTTATAATTTTTATTTATCATACCAATTCGAATACCCAACAATCTTAAAACCGATAAAATTGAATAAGTCGATATGGCTTCCACTAACACCAATTGACTGTGGAAATGTGAATGTTGCTAGCTAGTGGTGCAATTGGATGCCAGTACGCCGATTGTTGTTAGCATGTAAGGGTGAATCCCTAGGGTGTATGTGTCCATTATGGTACTATATAGTTCGGCCAAAAGGTTTGAGAAATTTAATGGGTTGAATTTCGAGATGTTGAAACATAAAATATTATTCTACCTAGCGATCTCTCGACTTGATAATGATCTTGACCGAGATGATTCTTAGTGTGAAGGAACATGAGTTTGATGTGCATAGTGTTAGTGCAGTGGAAGCTAGGAAACATTATGATTTTCTATGTTGAAACTATGTCTTCAATGATTTGCATGACTCGTTGTACAATGTGTATTACAAAAAGCTAAAAAATTGCTAAAATGGACAAACAAAAACTTGGTCCTAAGGGAGGCGCTTCCAATAACAAGTTTCATGAATAATGTTTCAATTGTGGCAAGATGGGCTACAAGTCATCTTATTGCAAGTCTCCAAAGAAAAAAAAAATACTCCGTATTAGAGTTCTCAAGCCAATGTGGTAGAGCAAAGCAATCAGAACTCAGAAGGAGGTCGAGATTAGCCTATCAACTTTGAATTATTTACAAAAATGTCATCATATTTTTCCTTCTCTCATTGCTTTAAAGTCATTAGATATTTAGATCTTCCCAAATCGACAACTTTGAGTGGTTCTTAGTTCTCTCATGCGGTAGTCTTGTTCTTTGATTCAAATCGCACGCACACATGAACATGGTCCTCCTGTAAAATTTACTAATAATTCATCTCAGCTGCCCATCGAGATTCATTAATGGTTGATGATTTTAATTAAAAAAAAAATATGGGACAATTTTATAATCATTATAATTTTCTTTATCGGTTGATTTACCAAGATGGACCATATTAATTATCATTTTTTAGCCAAGAGCTTGCACTTTCTCCCCTAAATCCCCTAATATAGTAATATACATAATGCTTAAATTTGTGTAAATTCTAACATAATTAAGCCCATATTTGTGGAAACTATATTCTTCTTTTCCCCCACTATTCACCATAATACAAAAATCAAGAGTGGCAACCTAAATTGTCACTTTGCGAGATCATAAGTGTAATGGAATGATTAAACTGTTTAATATTCCTTCTCATTATTCCCTTGTGCTATTAATTAAGCCATCATTTGCTCTTACCCGGAAATTCATTAATATAGTGGCTTGTGGGCCACACAGAGAGTACAGTTGCCGTATGAAAAAATAACATGAAAGTTGACTTTGTCAACCAAAAAAAAAAACACCGAGTTGTTGATCTTTCAATTTTACGTTTTTCACACAGCAAACCCCATGCAAGACCAGACCCATCTCGTCCACATACATATTTCTGACCATTGAATTGAATTTAGTAGAATTCATTTTCAATACATAATATATATAAAACTTTTATTTTTTTGTTAACATTCTTTAAAGGGTCACACTTGTACGAGACCGTCTCAATGATCATTATTCGTGAAACGGGTCGTGTCGGATTAAAGCGTCATGCAAATGTCATACTTATATGCTCAAATATAACACTAATCAAGAATACAATTTTTGTTACATATAAGAGAAGTAATACATTTTTCATAATAAGTAATGTTAACAAGTGTCACTTACTTATAAGGGCAAATATAATACTTTTGAGTAAAAATGTAATACTTTTAAATCGAAATGTAAAAGTATTGTATTTTCCCTTAAAAGTATTGCATTATCCTTATAAGTAACAAAAGTTTTAATTTATTACTGATTAGTATTATATTTGATCATATAAGTATGATATTTGTGCATATAAGTATTACATTTGCATCTTGACCCGACCTGTCTCATGGTGAGACGGTCTCACACAAGTTTTTGCCTTATTTAAATACATCCTAAGGCATCACCAACTCTTCTCCCCTTAGAGCATCCCCATTTATGCAATTTAGGGTTGTTTTTTAGAAAACAAAACTGATTTAGAGGAGAGAGAAAAATAAATCTCCCTGCAAGCACCTGGTTTTTTACAGTGAAGTGGGCCCCACCACAGCGCAACAACAACGCCATTTGCCTCACGTGAGACGCATATTTTGCGCCCAGTCGGGCACATTAATCTTTTTTTTTTTTTTTTTGGTTTTTCAGATTTTTTTTCCTCTCCTCACATCTTCTCTTTCCTAGTCACACAAGTAAAAACTTCTAAAAAAAATTACAACTATTGAAGATGCTCTTATATAGGGATGTAAATGAGTCGAGTCGAGCCAAACTCGAGCTCGAGCTCAGCTCAATTGTTCGAACTCAATCTTGAGCCAAAACTCACAATTGTTCAACCTTGTATAAAAGCATTACTTTTTTCATCTAAAAGTATTATATTTTTTCCTTATAAGTAATGTTGGCAAGTGCTTGTTATTTATAAAGGAAAAAGTAATACTTTTCTTTCAAAAGTATTACACTTCTCCATATAAATAATAAACACTTTATTCATGATTTGTTATTATAAGTATTATATTTTATCTTGATCTGATTTGTCTCACAAATAAGAATATGTGATCTGGTCTCACACAAGTTTTTTGTCTTATATGAATAAGACTAAGGATGTGTTTGGTTCAAACATTGGAGTCGAAATGGTAATGAGAATAAGATACTTGTTAATGGTAATAGATTTAAGTAGGACAAGTCACTTTGTTTGGTAATAAATATGAATTGGAATCAAAATAAATATCTAATTAAAATAAATATATAATACATATATATACACATACATATATGTGCTAATTTTTTTTATGCGCGATGTGCAAAAAATATGTGCTCAATATTAATATTTTATATTAAAATTTTAAATTTATTTAGATTTTAGATATTTAAATTATTGTAAATAATAATAATAATGTAAAATATTTTTATTAATTTTATATTTATATTTTAGGAAATAACTAACATATAACTACAATATATAATGTGTATATATTGTTTTTTTTTTTGAAAAGGTTTATATATTGTTATTATTGAAGAAAATAATAAAATATATACTGCATGCATGTGCATGATAACAATAGTGGAAAAGATAATTGGAGTTATAACGGTAGGGTATGTTTGTCTAATATATTGTAAAGTACAACTTTTATAGCATAATGTACAAAAAATATTAACGAAAAAAACGGAGATAAATGAAGAGTATGTTTTTAGATATATTTGAAAATTTCATATTCAATACATGGACAATGACCTTTTTATTTTTTTCTTCCTTATTTTGATTTCATTCTTCAAAGACCTTGTGGTCTAGTGGCATTCGGTGTCCCGGTTAACACTCCACATGGATGATGGGAGTGGGAGTGGGTTCAAGTCCCACATGGATGATGGAACTGAGTTCAAGTCTCAGTGGAGGCAACTGTTGATGATATTACATTATAACGGAGTTAGTACTAAAAAAATAATAATAATAATAATAATAGGCAAACAAATATGACAATAAATATCAGAAAAGTTTCCAATCAAACACATCCTAATTTGAATTGCCTAATTGAGAAAACCTGCGATGGGATTTAAATTTTTGAAACAAGAGAGTATACAGTTTCAGACTCGATGGTCCCACTGGTTTGATTGAAATTATAGTATTAATACGACAAAAACTATGAGATTAAAAATAACGTTCCACTCATTATTATCAAATGAAAAGCATCCATCCATCGTAGCACGCACCATTCCCTCTCCTCTGTGCCGCCATTCTCCAAAACACCAAACTAAAGCTTAAAAAAATTCTCCATTCGCCATGGACAAGCTGGTGAAGCCAGATGTTGAAGAACTGAACCTTCACTTTACCAGAGCCCACAAGTCCTCCGCGACCTTCAACCTAACCAACCTCATGCACACCATGTCCGTAGCGGTTAGTCTAACAACCACAAATCCCTCTCTCTTTTCTTCCTCGCCCCAGTTTTGTATCGTCAAGCCTCTATCCACTGCGTGCTTCAAGGTTTCCTTGGCTCGCCCCTCTGATCTCCCGCCGGTCTCCTCGCCGCTTGACTCCGTTCTCGTCCGCTCCTCCATGCTTCCCACCGGTAAGGCCACCCAGGACGATCTCCACCGCATATTTTCCAGACCCGGCCCCCATATTTTCAAGGATGCGAAGATTCCGATATGTTTTGTTGGGGCTGATGTCGTGGAGTTTCTTCTTTCCCCTTCCTCGTCCAATTCTCTGGAAAGTAATTTTTTGCTGCCAAAGGCGATTTCTTGGTGCCGGAAACCTCAGCTGAATTCTCTGCTCAGATCTGCGGCGAAGATGGGGAATTCACACGCGGTTTCCGCGTTAATCGAGGCCGGAGCGGACGTGAATAGCAGGGATTTTGATGGAGTTTCCGCTATGGGTCTGGCGGTTGAGGCCGGAAGTATTGATTCGGTTGAGGTTTTGATCCGGTCCGGGTACACGATTGACAACAGAATCGACCGGTTTTTACACCAAGCGGCGGCGATTGACCGGGTGGACTTGATGGAGATCCTGTGCCTGGGCTACATCGACATCGATTTCAACTCGCGCGACTCCAAAACCCAAACCGCGCTTCACGTCGCGGCAATCCAATCCCACATCGAATCCCTACAGTTTCTCGTATCTATAGGGTGCGATCCCGACCTCCAGGACGCCAACAAGTGGACCCCGCTTCACCACGCGGCGAAATCCGGCCAGATCCGAGCCGTCGAGATCCTGGTGAATAGCTCCAAGCTAGCCAAGAGTCTTTTAACTAAAGACGGGAAGACCCCGTTTGATGTTGCCGTGGAAAGGGGACACTCCGACCTGTACGATATGTTGCGGCTGGGAGATGCGTTGCACCGAGCGGCTCGGACGGGGGACGTGGGGGGTCTGAGTAAATGTTTGGCGGAGGGGGCTAACGTGAACGGGAGGGATCAGAACGGGTGGACTCCCCTGCACAGGGCGGCTTTCAAGGGCCGGCTCGAGTGCGTTAAGGTGTTGCTCAAACATGGAGCTAAGGTTGACCCGGTGGATGATTGTGGCTACATGCCTTTACATCGTGCCATCGAAATGGGACACAGACCCGTCGCGTTGTATCTAATCGCTCATGGTGCCAAACCCAATTTCAAGGGACTTAAGCCCGCGGGAACCCATCCTTCCCTTCTTGTGAATTCTTTCTAGAGATACGGCTTAGTCCTCCACCGATCAATAATTCATACCACTACGTTCATAGTGAAAGTGTAATTTTACTTCCTTATATATCTTCACCATATTTTTCAGAACAGGATATTGAACTTGACTCTTCATCGATCTTTGTCCAACATCGATTGTATATATGCTACTACTAGAGATTTTGTATCAAAACCAAATGTTTTGGTTCTATTTTACAGTTTTTACTTTTGTATAGTATTACAATGGAGTATGTCTTTAGCAAGAATTTACCTTAGGGTTTAATTTCTTAATGTATATTACGCAGTTGTATTATGCTTTCCTTTAAATTTAACATCAATATATTTTAGCCAAGGGCCTTGTAGTCCAGTGGCATCAATAGGTTGAGAAAGTAGTTTATGAACAGATACTACATTGTAATAGAGTCAGTAGCATTCAAAAACACATCAAGTAGTTTATGAACAGATACTACATTGTAATAGAGTTAGTAGCATTCAAAAACACATCAAGTAGTTTATGAACAGATACTACATTGTAATAGAGTCAGTAGCATTCAAAAACACATCAAGTAGTTTATGAACAGATACTACATTGTAATAGAGTCAGTAGCATTCAAAAACACATCAATATATTTTAAAGATATTTCTTCTCTTGTAATCATTGCCAATTTTATTGAGTTTAGATGTGTTTTACAAGTGAATAATGTTTTAAGGAACAAACATTTTACCAAATGCCAAAGACCTTGTGGTCTAGTGGCACTCGATTATACCTTTACATGGGATGGGTGTGTTTGAGCCTCAGTGAAGAAGATATTGGCTCATTGGTTGATAAAGTAGCTATGAACATACACTACATTGTAATAGAGTTAATAGTATTTAAAAAAAAAAAACATTTTACCAAATGTTATTAGCTATTTTAAAAAAAAATCTAAATTAATTACTAATAATAGGTCACATCAACATATTGGTTATAATTTTTGTACAGTGTTTACCCATCAGCTGAGGTCATTACAATTATTTATACTTCATTTCCCACCATCATTATATTAAATTTCTAAACTATGAAAAAAGATCAAAAAAAAGATAAAAACTTTTCTTCAACTGTTTTTTTTTTAATCTTGTTCTTCAACTACTACTCTTCTATATGCTTTTTATAGGATGTATATAAAATATTGATGGAATAACACAAACTTATTGCTACTTATTTAAGGTTTATTATTTAATTTATTCATAACATCTCAACTAACTTCTTGACTGCTTTATTTGTATTTCAAACAAATTGGGCCAAGGAAAGAGACTTCCCAAAAGGAAAATGAAAAACTAAAAATAAAAAACTGCTAACTTCTTTATCTTGCTTACCGCATAGTATTTAAAAATTTTACATAAAGACAAAATTTCACTTTTTTTGGTTTCATATTTAATCTCTTATATGCGGAGTAGTTAACTAAAACGCCATGTCCCATCCTTTTTTTTATGTCACAAATCATAATACTAAGTCTTTCCTGGGAACCAATCTCTGAATAAGTCTTTAATTTGGTTTATAAAATATATTAGAAATGGAATGTCATTTTATAGAATAGATTTATTATGTTGTTTGGTTCGATTTATATAACAAGGAATTGAATCCCATAGAATGAGCTATTCCTTTTGTTATGGAAATAAACATTCCAAGACTCTATTGGCACGTTTCGTTTGCGGAATAGACTAAGAATGGAATAACATTTCTAATAATAGGCACATTATTCATTTGTTTGGTAAGACCTTGTATTCCTAGGCATATTATTCCTTAGGATGAATCATTCCCCTTGCAAAGAGAATAGCTATTATGAGGCTCCCCTTGTATTAGACTATTCCTGAGTCCTCAGGAATAGATTATATATTTTATTGGCTATTTTACCCTTGTTTAACCTAAAATATTATACGCTATATTTCTCTATGTCTTCTCACATTTCTCGTCATCTGCCATTTACATCTAATTGAAATTGAAATTCTTCTTCAAGCTTCAAACTTAATGTATTTTTTTAATTTATATATATATATATATATATATATATATATATATATATATATATATATATATATATATATATATATACACACACACACACACACACATAGATTTTTGAAAAACAAAATTCAGAAAAATACATTTTGTTTGAATCTTGAAGAAGAATTTCAATCTCAATCAGATGTAAATGTCAAATGACAGGAGAGGTGAGAAGAAAGAGAGAAAAATAGCGTATAATATTTTTGGTTAAATAAATGTAAAATAATCAATACAATATATAATATAATCCTAAGGACTCAATAATAGCCTAATACCACGGGGGCTTGGTAATAGCTATTCCCCTTGCAATGGGAATGACTCATTCCCAGAAACAAGGTATTACCAAACAAAGGAATAAGCATATTATTATGAATGCTATTCCATTACTGCATATTCCGTGAGACAAACGTGCCATAATAGCATGTTTATTTCCTTCGTGAACCAAACAGTATAATAGTATTCTTATTCTATTCATTTCTTATTTCATTCCTGTTTGGAATTCTATTATATTCCCTTTATTTTTATTCTTTGAACCAAATGTCGCGTACTTGTAGGTATGACTAAGGTTTTGGTTCCGAAAATGGCCGATCCGACGCTTCGAACTGGGATTTTTTTGGGGTGTAAAATTCTATGTTTGGTTTTAAAATTGTTTATATGTAACAATTAATTTTTTTTCATCTATAATTTTTCGAAAAAATAGTTTTATCAAATATTTAAACTTTGTAAGTATTGCTTACATGTCCGTGGAAGCGGTATTAACTCTTTGTGTTTCAACAGGTGAAAAAGTATAATGAATAGATACTAAAATGTAATAAAGTTAGTTGTATTAAAAAAAAAAGTATCTTATTGATGATTAAAATGAGTTAGAATTTTATACTTAAGGTATTTATTTACAAAATTAAAACTTAGGACCAAAATTGTAAAGTTAGTATATTCGATAAATTATTTAAAATATTAACTCCTTATAACGTGATAGATTTTAATTAATAAAAAGTATATTAAATTTATTAAAAGTGTACTTTACTCGTCCCTCATCATTCACATATCATAATTAAAATTTAAATATATATAATATGTAGTGTTCTTGCTATTTTTTAAATTAAAATTAATGTAAAAATTATATTATAATTTTAGTGCTAAGATTGAGTAATTACCAATAATTAGTATATATATTATATAATATATTCAACTTATTTTATTAGTGCAATTTTAGTCGGAAATAATTGAGCAAATAATGTGGCGCCAAAGTAGGAGTTAAAAATTTGATGGAGCGCAAAAGTACCCGGGAAAGTCAAATAGGTGCCACGTTGGCAATCTCTGCAAAAACCAAGTAACCAATCAGAATCAAAATTTCTAGAACGGTGAACGGAAAGCCAAAAGATGTGAGCCACGTTGGCAATCCATGCGAAATCAAATCCACCAATTAGAATTGAGGTCCAGACCTCGTTCCTCTCTATATAAACGATCGAATGTGTTTCATTTCCCTCCCAAATCGATCAAAGCGAAAACTCAAATTATCAAATTCAAGTTCATCTCAATCGCCATGAGTTCTGCAGCAGCGGAAGCGAAGTCCACCGGCGGCCGCGGCAAGCCTAAAGCCTCAAAATCCGTCACTAGGTCTTCAAAGGCCGGCCTTCAGTTCCCCGTCGGCAGAGTCGCTCGGTATCTGAAGAAGGGCCGTTATGCTCAACGCGTCGGCTCCGGTTCTCCGGTCTATCTCTCTGCTGTTCTCGAATACCTAGCTGCTGAGGTTCATATCGCACTCAATTCTCATTCTCCTATCATTCAATGATTCCTTTATTCTGTTTCTGTTTCTGTTTTTGTTGTGTAATCATTAATCAATTGTTGATTTGTTGAATTTGTAGGTGTTGGAGCTTGCTGGGAATGCCGCAAGGGACAATAAGAAGAACAGGATCGTCCCAAGGCACATCCAATTGGCGGTGAGAAATGATGAGGAGTTTAGCAAGCTGTTAGGATCTGTGACCATCGCCAATGGCGGTGTTCTGCCCAACATTAACCAGTGTTTGCTTCCTAAGAAGAATGCTAAAGGGAAGGGGGAGATTGGATCTGTGTCCCAGGAGTTTTAGATCAGCTTAATTAGGGGGCTAAGAAATGGGAGTTGTGCCAATTTTTTGTTGTTGAACATTTAGTGCTTCATCAAAGTGTTAAATGTAGATTTACTGGCTGAATTGCAGTTGTTAATACAATGTTTGATGCTTGCTTTATGAAATGGGTGCTAGTTTAACAAGTGATGACTATCAAATTATTAATGAAATACTATCTATATCATCCATGATTTAAGTCCGATCTGTTCCCCTACTGGCTTCCTGCACACAACTGGCAGCATTGATGCCCTTCTGAACCACAATTTTCTGCATTGACTGGGATTTAGAACTGATAAAACTAGCATTATAAAGCATTTGGTACAATGAAATTCTCACAGATTTGTGAAGTTGGTTCAATGAACTTCTAATAGCACACCAAGAAAATTTTAGAGTTAGAAGAGCTGAAAAACTTGCATTATAAAACACTTATCAATGAGACAAACGACCCCAAAGTGGATCAATTCTTGTACTAGTGTTATGAAATTTTGTATATTTTTGTATTTCGTTGTTTTGATCTGGAGCTTATAATGCTATGTGACTATGATACATGATATAAATTGCCAAAGTGGATGCTCAAATGGTAGAGTCCAATGGTGAGGTCTTGTAATTTGATTCAATACATCTTGTAATTACTGTAATAGTCAATATCTAATGCATATTTATAGATTTTAAACTGTACTATTATCAACTTGGGGATGTAGCTCAAATGGTAGAGCGCTCGCTTTGCATGCGAGAGGCACGGGGTTCGATCCCCCGCATCTCCACTTGAAAGGTTCTTCCAATTTTTTGCTTTTAAAGCAGGAAATTAAACCTTAGGCAAACGACGGAACGAGACGATAGAGCAGACTGCGAAGAGTAGCCATCGCCAACGGACAGCCGGAGAGTCTGCGTTATCTGCAGGAAAACATTCGCGACGCCGAACAGCGGAACAGTTCGTTGTACAGAGGCGGGAGGGCGACGGCGACGAAGGACACTGACTCACTGAGGTTAATTTTTGCACTGTTAGTTTTTTTTTTTCCTTATTTTTGAAGTGAATTTATGTCTTATATTGTGTTTATATTTCGAAATTTGATTGTTAAATTATTATTTATAGTTAGATTAATGTAATAATATGCATCAGACTGCTCCGCAATGGCGTTGGCGATGCCTATGTTCAACCTTGCTCCTGATATGAGGGTGTCTAGACTCTGCTTAGGTGAGTCCATGGCTCTCTCTTTCTTTGTTCTCGCACTTGTACGTCTTTTTTCTTTCTGAGTTCCAAAATCTGAAGCAGGAACCATGACATTTGGCGAGCAGAACACCTTTTCTCAGTCTATTCAGATCCTAGATAGAGCATTGGATGCTGGAATTAACTTCTTCGATTCTGCTGAAATGTATGCACACCAAATGTTCAACATTTGTCTCTAATGTGCAGCTGGTGTTCCTCTCGACTGAATTTTATTGAACTCTTTTTTATGCTAGGTATCCAGTGCCTCAGCGTGCAGAAACTCAGGGGAGGAGTGAGGAGTTCTTTGGCAGATGGATTAAGGAGAGAAAAATCCCCCGAGACAATGTCATTTTTGCAACAAAGGTAGTGAAAATTTGCTTCTATTTTATTTGCTTGTTTGTGTTTGAAGTAATGTTATCCGATACCAAACAACTATACCAACCAAGTCACTTTATCAATTGCAACTGATTTTCGATTGGATGCTCAGAGAATCATTAAGAGTTGTTTCATAGCTGTAAAGTTGTGCTTATAAAGATAGTATAATGCAATATCACTTTTTATTGAGCTCTATAATACGTGTAGCATGAAGGAAATTTGTCCAGAAGAGTAAATAACTCTAATGGGGAATGACAGTGTTTGAAATATCACAAACATGAGAGTTTCTCACCATTGTTGTGACTTCCAGAGTCCAGACTGATGCTACATTGATTTCTTCTAACCTTGAACAGTTGAACTTGTTCCAATTGCATATGGTTTCTTAATTGTTTTCTGTTTTTATACAGGTCACTGGCCCTTCTGGACAGATGCCTTGGATCCGAAATGGACCAGAAAGCTTGGATGCCTGGAATATAACTGAGGCAATTGACAATAGGTAATAGGTTGATCCATCAATGTGATTGTTGTCTTTGATTGGAATCATTTCTTAATGTTGACATTATTTACTATTTTATTGTATAATGTATAGTATCATGATGGTTTTCTAATTTCTTCCATTTTTCCAGATAAATAGTTGCACCTTGTTACTTACATAAACTTTTATCGAATTTACTGGCCCATTATGCTTTTACTTTTCAGTTACTGATTTTGTATTGCTGTTTGGACTAATTTTCTGATGAACTGGTGCAGTTTGTTGCGTGCAAAAACTGATTACATAGACTTGTATCAAATTCACTGGCCTGATCGGTTTGTACAATGGATTTCCCTCTATTTTCTCTGTTCTTTTGATAGCATCATATGCGTCAGTTAATAATTGAGAATTAGAAATTTAGAATGCGAAAACTGAATACGTCTTGGACTTACCTTCTGTCATCCACCATTTAATTGAACTTTCTTGGACCTTCTCACAGCTATGTTCCAATGTTTGGAGAAACTGAATATGATCCGCTCCTAAATTTTTCCTCAGTGAGTTTTGAGGAACAAATAAGTGCTTTAAGCAGAGCTGTTGATGCTGGAAAGGTTATTTGTGCTTCCTAATGATTTGGTTATTCAACTTTACTTTTTGGCATTATATCAATTGAAGGTGAAATTTATTTCCTCTAGATCAGATACATTGGACTGAGTAATGAAACACCTTATGGCATCATGAAGTTCTTACAAGTTGCCGAAAGTGGAACTGGCTATCATCGAATAGTTTCTGTCCAGGTGCTGTATGGCTCAATTATGCTTGAAACTTGTGAGGCTTCTCCTTTCATCTCTTGTACATTGATACCGTTATTGTTATGAGTAAAACATGACTTGGCTTCCATGATTCTTTTTGTTTTACATTTTCAGAACTCATACAACTTGTTATGTCGAAATTTTGATTTGGCAATGGCCGAATGCTGCCACAACGAGAGGTGAACCTTGTATAAATACATTGCGTTTTATACATCTCTTTGGGTAGTCATACTCATACACCTTATTCATGCATCTCAATTATGCTGAGTGTAAACTTTGCACTGCAAGCTATAAGTTAATAATCACTTGATTTTTTTTTTCCCAGAGTGAGCTTATTAGCCTACAGCCCTCTAGCAATGGGCATACTTTCTGGAAAGTACTTCTCACCTGATGGGGGTCCAGATGATGCTCGTCTTAATCTGTTCAGAGGTTACATCACAATCTTATTGCTATTGCAATATTACTGGTAAAATTTCTCACAAGTGAGCTGCTTCTTCATTCAGGGAGGTATGTGGAAGGGGAGTCCAGATACAACCTGTCAAAAACCAGAATTAGACAGGCTGCAATAGTAAGTATATAGTTCTTACTTTCTTTTTCATGCTATATGGTCCCCCTTCTAGGTGTTTGTTTTGCATTTGAGTGACATTTTTTTTTTGTTTCCTAGCTAACGAACTTCTATTATGTGTTGCAGTCGTACTGTGAAATTGCAGATAAATATGGTATTCATCCAGTGTCTCTTGCAATTGGTATGGCAAGATCTCTCCTCTCTCACTCACTTTGTGTGTGCATACATACACTTGACATGCATATAATTATAGATATTGGTGTCATTTAGTGAGACCAGTAGTAAATATGGTGGATGAAATACTAGGCATATAATTATAGATATTGGTGTCATTTAGTGTGACCAGTAGTAAATATGGAGGATGAAATACTAGGGGTATAATGGGTGAAACTGGGTGTTTTAAGCAGTGTTACAAAAATCCCGCCTAGGCGCCGATCGACCGCCTAGCGTATCACTATAATCGGTGGTCTAGGTGACCAACTAAACCGCTTAGGCGCTGACCGCCTAAGCCTCCTAGTCGGTCGATTAGCTATTGTTTTTTTTTAATGAGTTATTTCACTAAAAAAACATCTTTTTGAGCAAAATAACCCTAAATTGTTTAAATTCTAGATTTTTTTAAGGTTAATATTTAATATTTTAGTATTAACTATTAAAGTATTAAATAGTTTATAATTATTAGTCTTTTAAAAATTAAACAAATTTTTTTAAAAAAAATACACAGGCGCCTAGCGATTTTAGTATGAGATCCAAGAGTTTAAAATTAATGCCATATTATAGTGAAGGTAGGGACTAATTGGTTTTAAGAAAGATATGCCAACCAAATAACCAATGAATTTCATGGTTAAACGTGCTTGACTTACTAGGAAGTAAGCATAGTGTAGCGATGAGATCCATCAATGATTACAAATAATTGCATGCATGTCCAATATGTGGGGCATTTCGTTACAAAACAAGAGAGGAGAGAATGCTGTGGGTAATGTAATAGTGAAGGTAGTAAATTGTGAATCAATTTGGGCAGGTTTTGTTTTGAGACACCCTCTTGTGGCTAGTGCTGTGTTTGGAGCAACAAAGATATGGCAGCTTGAAGAGGTAGTTGGTGCAATCACAGTTGAGCTTGGTCCTGAAATACTTGCCGATATTAACAATGTCCACTGGAGGCTTCCCAACCCCTGTCCTTGATCCCCACTAGGTTGTGACAGACAGACACACAAACATTCTTGAAAAAGGTTTGGAACTTTTCCTGTCATCCTGCCTGCAGTGAGTACATAATAATCATCATTGGGGGGGAATAAAAAAGTTGCACATTTTGGGAGGTTGTCCTTGTCCATCAAAATGTTGGGGGGTATTTCTCATGAACATGAAGATGACACTGACACAAATAGATGCTTAGATATTTTTGGTGTAGATGAATAGTCACGGGACATGAGTTAGGCCTCCTCATAAATAAAGCAAGAGCCGGAGGAGAGATGTGCGTGTTTGACTGGTTGGTGTATGTTGTTGTACTTATAAGATTGTGTTTAGATAATTATTTTCTACCGTATCAACCACAATAAGTATTTAAATAATTATTTTAAAAAAAGTGTAAATTAAACATTAATTTTAAAGTCAACTATAATGAATTTCTCTTATACTTTGAATTACTTATTTAAATACAAACACCAGACATTAAATCAGTTACGCAATGTGCGTGTAAAATTAGTATAATATATAGATATCAAAGTGTTTATAAAAAATGTAGAGTATATTGGCGTCTATATATGACAGTTTTTGGCATTATATAAAAGTTAATTACGAGTTCTTAAATGACTATTTTCTGTATGAGATGAATAATGATTTATGAATATAGTATTCATAAGAATAGGAAGTAAAAAGAAATGATATAATACGTTTACTTTTGAAAATATATAACCCTCTAAAAATTTGATTTTATCCACAAATTCATATCACCCAAAGTAATTAGGGAGTAGTCAATAGTGCCGCATTATATTGCCTGCCATTGATGAATATAATAGAGTACATCAATAAGGAGGTTTAGAGGTATTGGGTTGAATTTTGATCAGCTAATGATGATGGGTTACAATAATATTGGTTTATTGAACCCTAGCAAACTAAAAATGTACAACAAGACAGATAAGCTTTAATTAAAGAGATTCCCTTTATTACATTAAGGGCCGTTAGGTTCAAGTCATCTGAGATTACCTAGGTAATCTGAGTCTGGTAATATTATATTACCTTGTTTGGTTCAAGTTATGAGATTACCTGATAATGTTATATTACCTCAAAGCTGATGTGACGATAATGTTTCAAGGTAATATGATCACCCCGTTTTTGTAGGCAATCTAAGATTACCTTTAATTATTCCAACTTTGCCCTTGTTAACTAATCCTTATATTATAATAATAATAATAATAATAATAATAATAATAATAGTAACAACGCAATAACATATACTCTTCGTATAAAATAAATATATGCGTATATAATCAAATATACATGTGTGTATATTTATATATTTATTTTATAAATAAATAATTACACCACACAATAAAGGGGCGCGCGCGCGCGCGCGCGCACACACATATATATATAAAGTATAAAGGACATTATAATAAATTGATCCATATAACCTAAAATATAACCCTTAACCAAACAAAGTAATATTATATTCCATAATCCAAACCAAACACATCAGTAATATTACATCGAAATGTAACTGCAGTTGTGTTGAAATGTATCTGCAGTGTATATGAACTGAAAGTGAATGGCGTGGAACGGAGGTGGTTTCATCTGTCTGTTTTCATTAATCAAAACGACGTCGTTTTGATGCGCGGTCCACAATGTCCACGATATAATTTGCGAAATATTACATTTTTATTTAAAAGTATTACTCTATACATATTTCCTCAAAAATATTACACTTACTTTTATAAGTAACAAAAAAATTATTTCAAATTAGTATTACATTTCATTTTGATCTGACTCATCTCATGGATTAAAATAAATGAAACAGTCATACAAGAAAATTACCACAAAAAAATTATTAGTGATGGTTTTGTGACCAAAAGACAGTCAGTCGACGAGCCAACACTACCGAAAAAGATCAAATGCTAATCGGAAAATACCACTTAAGATGCCTCTTGTTTTTTTTTTTGAAAGAAGATGCCTCTTGTAAAACTCTCGTGTTTATTAAAAAATGTTCCCCACTCTCTCAATAATAGAAAAAGTATTTTATAGTCGTCTTGCTCGACTGTTACATCAAGGCTTGCTATAAATGCATTAAATAAGCTAATTATGGGCAATAAATACACTTATTACTTCCTTAATCGTGTCCTATCCGTTGTTTTGACTGCTTGCATCACGAATGGCTCTTGTGCCTTCATTAAGAGCATAACTCCTTTATACCCGATCGACTCTAGGGGTCACTCGGTATAACGTCCTCTTATTCGACCAGTTCGCGGGGCCACTCGGCATAATTTCAACACACCACTAAGCTCGACTACCTATTTCACACGATCTCTTATCATCAATTGGGAACTCACTTGGCTAAACAATCCGAGCAATCGGGCCTCTCACTCAGTCAGTCGGCACAAACGGTTTATGTGCGCAGATCGTTGGATTAAGCCTAACAATCGACACGGAGAATTCCTGTGACTCTCCGTCTGGACTCAAATTACTCATTCGGAAGAACCTATGCTCAACAGACCGTCGGATTATGCCCACCAGTCGATAAAGTTTGGACGTCGCTCCTTACTGATCGGTGGATTAACTCTGTCGGCCATACCAATTCCGTTACTTTCGACCGCTTGCCTTAATAGCTCACTTAATCTCAATCTATTTCCCATCAATTAGTTTCTTAAAATAGACTATTTATTTGTTGTTAGAAACTTGATTATTGATTAGATTCTTTTTAATTTAGTGTGTAGTGTATCAATTTATAAATATAGTTGTATATATATATATATATCTAAAGTGTAATCTAGTAGAGTAGACCTAAGTATGAAAACCGGGTTGATTGTTTTCCGGTTTTGTCAAACCGTGCCATAGTTGACTCACTTTCTTCCATACTCCCCCTGCCCTGCCTGCCTGCCGTGTTTCGCTCTCGCATCTCAAGCAATCAGAAAAAAAAGGGGAATTTAAATTAACGATTTTTGAAAAGAAAAAAAAGGAAAAAGAAAAACCCCAAAATCGGTCTTTCTGCATTCGCTTTCCAAAACCCCCTCCCCACTACTCATCCATCGACTTGAAAAAGTAAGAATCACAGTTCTGTTTCGCTCTTTCTCTCTCTCTCTCTCTCTCAGATCGTTGAAAACTCCACCGGATTCCGGCGGTTTCTCTTGCCGGCGTTGGTGATGTGGTAATTCAAGTGTGTTCCTCTTTGATCTGCGTACCAATCAATCCTCTGGTTGTTTGATTGGTAGAGTAGAGCTGGATGGGATGGCTTCCAAGCCGTGGCTTTATCCAGCTCCAACTTATCGTAGCTTAGAGACATTTTGGGATACCGATGAAGACGCTCCCGGTCCCCGCTGCGGCCACACCCTCACCGCCGTCGCCGCCACCAAAACGCACGGCCCCCGCCTCATCCTCTTTGGCGGCGCCACCGCTATTGAAGGCGGCAATGGTGGCCCCGGCATCCGTAATTCTCTATTCCTCCACCTCTTTGACTCGCTCTCCCAAATTTGACTGCACACTTGCTGACTTTGAATATCTATTTGGTTTTAGGTCTTGCCGGCGTAACCAATGCTATTCATTCTTATGATGTTCTCACCAGAAAATGGACCAGGTATTTCTTTGTTTTTTTTTTTTTGTTTTTTTTTTTATAAATAAATTTTTTACTATTGGTTCAAAAATTTCAACGTTTTGGTAAACTGATATGATTCTTGAATTTGCATTCTGGTTTGGCAATCATGAAGACTGCAACCAGCTGGAGAGCCACCTTCACCAAGGGCCGCACATGCAGCTGCAGCTGTTGGAACTATGGTTGTATTTCAGGTGATCAGAAGCTGAAGTTCTGGTCCTTTTTAATAAAATAAAAATTAATTATTAGATTTTGAGAGTTTATTTGATGTATTGTGCAATTGATGCTAGGGCGGCATAGGACCTGCTGGTCATTCAACTGACGACCTATATGTTCTTGACTTGACCAATGACAAATTGAAATGGCACCGGTGAGTTTCTAGAAATATACTAATTGCTCCCCCCTCCATGTTGATTCTTTAACTTTGACTTGGTTACTTGTTGTGATTTAGAGTTGTAGTTCAAGGCCAGGGTCCTGGCCCAAGATACGGCCATGTTATGGACTTGGTTGCGCAAAGATATCTTGTTACCTTTAGTGGCAATGATGGTGAGCGCAATACTCCTCAATAAACTCTTCAGTGGTCATTCCATCTTTATTATCAAATTATGTTATCAGCATGCTTTGAAATAAAATTATTACCAGGGTACCACTTAGAGTGATACTTATTGTTTGCTAAATTGAGTACTTTCTTGATGATTATTGGAAACCTGTAATGTTTTTCTTTGTAATATTGTTTATAATATATAGTGGCATGAATTTGTGATTCTGTGGATTTTTCTTTTGCTGTGTTTGGAGAGAGAGAGAGAGAGAGAGAGGGGCGTTGGGGGTATGAAGTATTCCACCAAAGCAATGTGTTTCCAGATTATTTCATAATATCTGAAGAACATATTTCATTTGCATTCTTGATCCTGAGGACACCAGTTGTATGTTTTCAATGATGATAGGAGTTTGGATGACATTTTGAATTGAATCATATTTATTAAAAAGTATAAAATACTTATTTTATCATTTGTCATTCTTAATCTTTATCAGTAACATGAGTAATTTCTATGCAATTTTACTTCTAGGTTTTATGCCTCAAATCTTTGTTTTTATACTGTTCAGGGAAGAGAGTTCTGTCGGATGCCTGGGCTTTGGATACTGCTCAGAAACCATATGTCTGGCAAAGGCTGAATCCAGAAGGTGATAGACCCTCTGGTAGAATGTGAGTTTACATTATCTACTCTCAATTCAAATCCAAATCAGAATGGAAGTTAGTGGTTTTTTTTTTAATGGATATATGGTGAAACTAAATTATTTGAATGTGCATTTTACACCTTTTGGTTCTATAACTGATTTCCAAGATAAATGTAGAATATTGTGATATCATGTTGGGTGCTTGCTGTCTTCAACTGAGTCAGGTTCTATAATCATCCTTAAACCAGGCTATTTTCTCAATTGTGCTAATTGCAGAATGTTGTTTAGTTCCAGAATTTGTTCTCCAAACATGTAGATTCCAAGTTGCTGATACATGCTTGTTTCAGTAAAAACATATTGCTGCTGAAAATGCACCTATATTCATTCAGCCCATTTGTTTATCCAGCATATGCTTATCTTTCTTTTAGATAATTGATTACAGCTGATATATACAAACTTGTTGTTGCTGAAAGTGTACCTATAGTCATTCAGTCCATTTGTTTATCCAGCATATGTTTATCTTTGTTTTATACGGAGTATAATTGATTATAGCTGATATTTGACTTTTCCATCCTATGAATTGTTGACACATCTACTTTCCACAATTTTTTTTGAATTCGTCATCGTTAAGGTGCTATATTTTAAATTGTAAATGTTCAAACATAAGTTTTTGCTGCTTTTGTAGGTATGCAACTGCAAGTGCGCGCTCAGATGGGATGTTTTTGCTCTGTGGTGGGAGAGATGCTTCAGGCACGGTATGTCTAAATGTCCTTATGCCTTATGGTATAGAATATGATTGTAATTATGTCTAAATGCCCTTATGCCTTATGGTATAGAATATGATTGTAATTGTGTATTTATGTTTTCTATTTTGCTTGCTTTTGGTTTCCCAAGTTTCTTGATAGTTGATGCATTAAGGTCTTTGTCTGTTGTGAACACCTCTATTTACATGGTATTTCAAAGTGGTTGTATATTTAATTTATTATCCAATGGGGTAATTCGGAAACTGTGAGAATATATAATTAATGACATTTTTTGGAACAATGTGGATCTACATATCTAATTCCATTGGCTACGAATTGCTATCAAGCCAACCTCTATAACCTATACAAGTCACTGATTTCCTACCCCGGTCCAAAAACAACATAGCTTTTAGCATGTTGTTTTACTTATTTATTTTGTTGGCATGGTGAGGACTTGGATGTTATAATTTCCTTTGCTCCTACAGCCCCTGGCAGATGCTTATGGACTACTCATGCATAGAAATGGCCAATGGGAATGGACTCTTGCTCCGGGGGTTGCAGCTTCAGCAAGGTACCAACATGCTTCGGTAAGTGATAAGCACTCAGTCATTCACAATCCATTTCTTTTCCAAAATTCTTTTGTGCCACCATTAATTTCTCCTTTATGTTTGCTTTAGTAGTCTTTAATATTTTTTGGGCTGGAATGTAGCCCTGCATAGGAACGATGTTCCTTTTCCATAATCTTATACTGGTTGTCAGGTCTTTGTTGGTGCACGATTACATGTTACAGGAGGTGTACTTAGGGGTGGTCGTGCTGTGGAAGGTGAAGCAGCTGTAGCAGGTAAATTTCAGGACACTTCGTATAGCTTGTTTATGTGATTTTTCATTGAAATTCATTTAAATAGAATGTCCTCCTCTCAAGTCTTAAAATATTGTCTCCTGTTAAATAGTGTTGGATACAGCTGCTGGAGTTTGGTTAGATAGGAATGGGCTGGTAACTTCTTCACGTAATAACAAAGGGCAAACAGAGCATGATCCTTCATTAGAGCTTATACGACGCTGTCGCCATGCAGTTGCATCTGTTGGTGTTCGGATATACTCTTTTGGTGGTCTTAGAGGAGGTAATAAATGCAAATAATAATTGCAGAATATGGAATGCCCCAATTCTTTTTTGTCATATGTTAAAAGAATACATTGCATAGACTGTGTTGGCTCAAAACAGATTACTCAATGACTTCAATTTGATGCGAAGTGCAGATTTTCTTACTGCTGGAAGATTTTTTGATTTATCTGACTCAAATTGTAAAATAACCATCATCTGCAAATAGATCTCTTTTTGGTTTAATTTGCTGCTAGCAGTAGCAATTGATAAGATGCTTCGGTTTATGCTTTGTTATCAGCTATCCATGATCAAGAGCATTTATAGTCAGCTTCCCATGTTTCCTGTGCAGATATTCTATTAGATGATTTACTGGTTGCAGAAAATTCTCCATTGCAATCTGACTTAAACTCCCCAGTTTTATCATCTGAGCGAACCCCAATAATGGGGACTGCTAGATCAGTCAATTCTGATGCAACTCCAGACGGAAATGTCATCTCATCTGGTGGTTTAAGGTAGTCTAAATAGTGCTTTGATAGTTGTTTGGTGGAATTTGTAGTGATGAATTCTTTTTAACTCTTCAAAGTGTTTCTCTTGCAGCATGGACAGGAATTCTATGGAGAAACTGGCTGAGGCTTCTGCCGCTGAAGCTGAGGCTGCTAATGCTGTCTGGCAAGCAGCACAGGCTGCATCTAACAATCCTGAAGAAACATCTGTATCTGATGATAATTCCCAAGCTGCAGAAACCACTTCAGACGGTAGTGATGGTGAAGTGGATGTCCGCCTTCACCCCAGAGCTGTATGTATCTTGCTAAACTGCATAGATTTAATTCTTTTATGCAAATAATAAAATTTTAGCTTTTGTACTGATATAGGTTGTAGTTGCAAAAGAAGCTGTTGGTAACCTAGGAGGAATGGTAAGGCAATTGTCCTTGGATCAATTTGAAAATGAGAGCCGGCGAATGGTTCCATCTCAAAACGATCTGTCAAATCCAACCAAAAAATTTACTAGGCAGAAATCTCCCCAGGGGTTGCATAAGAAGGCAAGGACTTGTATCTTTTCTGTTTTCTAGGCTAATGAGTGAGCAATGATTGTTTTCTTAAGATAATTTGTTTTCCTTTTTTTTTTTTTTTTTTTTTAATCGCAGATCATATCAGCTCTGCTTAGGCCTCGGAATTGGAAAGCTCCTGTCAACAGAAAGTTCTTTCTGGATTCTTATGAAGTGGGTGAACTTTGTTATGCTGCTGAGCAGATCTTCATGCATGAGCCCACTGTTCTACAACTGAAAGCTCCAGTCAAAGTGTTTGGTGATCTCCATGGACAGTTTGGTGATCTAATGCGACTGTTTGATGAATATGGATTTCCTTCCACTGCCGGAGACATAACGTAATACTATTATTAAAGTTCAGAGGAATGCATTCATAATCTGCACTTAACCAACTTTAATGGTTTTGTAGTTTTAACATACTCACCTGTGTAGGGAATGAAGTCTGATTCTCCAAAGTTAGTTAACCAAGCTCTTAATCAAAGACAAAACTTGAATTATTCTGATTGATTGGTGATGAGTATCAGGTGTCTTCAAGATAGCTTTCATGTATGTAGGTATATAGTAGAGAAACCCTGCATGACGAACTACTAATTGAGTGTATAAGATTTATTGCAGTATTGAATGGTAGGTAAAATGTTGGTTCACTATGAATAATGGCTAAGTTTTTGAAGGATTGATATCAGGGACCAAAAGTCATAGCAGAATGTGGAAGCTTTTTTAATGTCTCCAATTCTGTGTTGGAAACATTGGTTATTTTACCCTTGCCATGTATTTTAATTCTTCTTGTAAAGAAATAAGATGAACCAACTAGAATTATGGGTTTTCTTTTAAGTCAGTCCTCCATCTGACACTCTACTCAATATCTATACACAAAATTTGTTCCTGATTGTAAAATTGCTGTGGTAAGGATCATTTCCACTAAAAATACCTCTAATAGTGCCTGCATAAGAAGGGGCTTTCTTGTAGGAACCCAAGCTCCATAAGATGAAATGTTTTTCATTACACTTTTTGAATGTCATGAAATGTTCCCAATCATATTTTCTTTAGTCTGTATTCCCTCCCTTGTAGTTTGATGGATATTGTCTTTGTTTTTCAGTTATATTGACTATTTATTTCTCGGCGATTACGTTGATCGAGGACAGCACAGCTTGGAGACCATCACTTTGCTTCTAGCTCTAAAAGTAAGCTTTAGACAGTCCAAAAGTCCTCGTGTATGAGGCAATGATGAACTTCAGATATAAAATGCTCATTTAATATAAAATGCTCTTGAACTTCAGATTGAATATCCTGAGAATGTTCATTTAATACGAGGCAATCATGAGGCTGCAGACATCAATGCACTTTTTGGTTTTCGAATTGAATGCATTGAAAGAATGGTATGTGTAAATGTTCATACTTATTATTTACTCCATATTTATTTATTTCTTATATTCTAAAGACAAACATGATACACGTGGTTAGGGAGAGAATGATGGAATCTGGGCTTGGACGCGTTTCAATCAACTGTTTAACTATCTTCCACTTGCTGCACTTATTGAAAAGAAAATCATCTGTATGCATGGTGGTATAGGGAGGTCAATAAATTCAGTTGAACAAATTGAAAAAATAGAAAGACCAATAACAATGGATGCTGGCTCCATAGTGCTTATGGATTTACTATGGTAAGGTTTGGTTCATACATTTCAATCGAGGTTTTCATCTCCAAAGCTTTTACATATGCATCTTATTACAGGTCTGATCCCACGGAAAATGATAGTGTGGAAGGATTGAGACCGAATGCAAGAGGGCCCGGTCTTGTGACCTTTGGGGTATGAGTTGATTTTCTGTTATCTCTTATTTTTCTCAGTCCTAACAGATATAAACAAGGCAGTTGCAACTAAGCTAGCAAACAGTTTGTGAAAACCATTAAATTTGAATTCCTTTGAATTTCTCATTTTAGGGTTTTTGTTGTGTAAGAGTGGATTATATTGAATAGTATGATATGATAATAGTGAGAGAGAGAGAGAGAGAGAAGTTGGTGGAAGAAACTTCCTTTTGATTTTATTCAATTTCCAACTTACCAAGACAATCTAATACTCTCCCTATATATAGGAGTTAAAAGCTTAAGACATAAGGAAACAATATTCTAAAATATGCTTAAAGGAAAAAAGGCAACTAACCCGGAGGGTGTGGTTGAGTGGAAGGGAAAGGTCAAGGGTTGGATTCTTGGCTTTGGGTATGGAGCAGCTTTAAATCTCTAGGCAAGCTGTCCCACCCAATCCAGCGAGGGGATTAGTCACTGTGTCCGAATGTGGAAACCCTGGGCTACACCCAAAAAAAAAAAGAAGTAAAAAGGCAACTACTAATAAACTAGGAAATAAGACAACTAAATTGATTCGGGAATCAATTTTAGCATATCGGCAGCAGAATCTGTATTGTATCATAGTAACTGTAGATTAGTTGGAAATTGATCAACATCTGGTGCTTGTGAATAAGATTTTACTACAATTTGGATATTCCCTTAACATTTTTTTATATATTTAAATTTTGCATCTTTCAGCCTGATCGTGTTACAGATTTCTGTAAGAGGAATAAATTGCAATTAATAATAAGAGCACATGAGTGTGTTATGGATGGATTTGAACGTTTTGCCCAGGGGCAGTTGATCACACTATTTTCTGCTACTAACTATTGTGGTATGTTCTTAGAATCCTACACCTCTTCGTTTTTTTTTTTTTTGGCAACAGAATATGTAGTCTAAACATGCAAATGAATGCATTCAGGAACTGCCAATAATGCTGGTGCAATACTGGTAGTTGGGAGAGGACTTGTTATAGTTCCTAAATTGATTCATCCATTGCCACCACCTCTTCTATCCCCAGATACATCTCCAGAACGGGTCACTGAAGACACATGGATGCAGGTAAGCCTGTGTAGCTTTCTGCAATTTTTGCAAACTGCTTTAGCTGTAAATTAATGTTGGATCCTCATTTCTTCAGGAACTAAACATTCAAAGACCACCTACCCCTACTCGTGGTCGTCCTCAGCCTGACCTAGACCGGAACTCACTTGCTTATATATGAGTGGGCATTTCATTGAATACAAGTTCCAATATTCTCCCATTCAGGAATTGACAAACTCCTTTCTGAATGGCGCATCGTAACAGTTTCAAGGGAAGTAGTGAAATTGACCATATAATGCCATACAAGTAAAAGAACTATTTTATGTTTCTCAAATACAGTTGAGCGGCCATGCATGGGTTCTGCGTTGTGAACATAGATAGTGAGATGCAGAAGATGGCAGCAAGGTTGTGTCGTGCCGATATTCTGAAGCGTATGACTGGTTGAGTTGTGTATTTCTATTGTAAAAAGCAATAGGTTTTACTTGTGGAACTGATTGATTTGATTTGTATTGCGAAGTATATGTTGTTTTAATATTAATGTTATTATATGCACAGAGATGAATAGCCAATGCCATTGACAGTCTTAGTTTTGGAAAATGTAATGTAACCATATATTGGGTTGCTTCCCTAGCTAACGTGATTTATTCAATTTTCAACAATCTGTTACAGCTTTTGTACAAAGTGCTTCTTGGTTTGACTACTATTTTATATCATCTTTGCAACTTATATCATCTATGGGTTAAAAGCAGTAAAATAAAGTTGATTTGAGTTTATGGGTTAAAAGCAGGCAAAAGTACGTAGATTTCTGTTTTAACTTTTAAACATTTCTAACAATTTATACATATTCTACACAGTACAATACATGTAATGTGTGTTTAGTGTCACGCTACGAATTTTCTTTGCTTCATCGGTAAGACCAAGGTTCCTCACTTCCTCCCTAGCTTGGTCTTCTTTTGCCTTATTAGTGAGACCAAGGTTCCTCCCTTGCTTGATCGGCCTCCAAGCACTCTTGGAACTCGTCCCTTACTTTGTGCTCGACCCGTTCCTCCCTTGCTTGGTTGGCCTCCAACCACACTTGGAACTCGTCCCTAACTTCGTGCTCTAGTCTCAAACAAGGCATACCATAGCGACGTTTCGTATGGTCATGTTTTTTATACTACTCTTTCTTTTGCAAAAGATGTTAACTAAATGGTGGATGACTAAATGAGTAAATAAGACAATCTCTAAAATTCTCCCTACAATTTTATGGATTCTATAATATTCTAGAAGATTCTATGAATCTCTACATCTCTATAATTATGTACATAATTCTAAAAAGTTCTACAAACTTAAAAAATCTTATGTACAACTACGAAAAATATTTGGGACAATGTAGCTAACTTCCGAAATGTGTAACAAGGTAGCTGGGGCTCAATATTAATGTGTATTTATTTGAACATTATATTATTTTTGGAGAATTACATTTTCAATTTTTAAGTTATAAGACAAGTGTAAGTTTAATTTGTGATTATTTTAAGGATAGTATTTGCAACTCATAATAATTAAAAATTGGCAAGAACTTGTGTGAGACCGTCTCACCGTGAGACGGGTCGGGTCAAAGTGAAAATATATTACTTATACGCCCAAATGTCATACTTATATATTCAAATGTAATACTAATCATGAATAAATTTTTTGTTACTTATAAGGGTAAATGTGATACTTTTAAGGGAAAATACAATACTTTTACATTTCGATTTAAAAGTATTACATTTTTCTTCAAAAGTATTATATTTTTCTTTATAAAGAATACTTGTCAACATTACTTATGATAGAAAATTTAATACAGTACTTTTTATCTTATAAGTAACAAAAATTGTATTCATGATTAGTATTATATTTGAACATATAAGTATGACATTTACTGATATTTACATGTTGTTTCGATCCGAATCAACCCGTCTCACGAATAAGGATCCGTGAGACGGTCTCACACAAGTGTGACCCTTAAAAGATTAATGATATATAAAAATACAACATACCAATGGGAAAAAAGGGAATAAAAAAGAAAAATAACAAAGGTAATTCTAGTTTTGATAGAAGCGTAGAAAAGGGTAAAAAAGTGGTTATTTTGTTCTTTCATGCTGATTTCCAAGTCACTAAGATATCTAAACAAACAGTAAAAGCTGCAATACGTAGGGATAGTAACAAGCTCTACATAATTACAGTAGTTACAAAATGCATCCAAATCCCATCTTCGATAAGCAGACACAACATACATAATTACAAGGCACAGATAGTTCTTTCATCCATCAACCAATTGCATCTATTAAAGACCTGCAAAGCCTATAGTGCACATTCATCTCTATCCTCCACGGAAGCAGTCTAGTCTAGTCTAGTGCTGACCAGAATGCCTAACCTGTTGTACTGGTGTGGCCTTTCTTCTCCCTGGACATACTCAAAGACTTCAGCTTAGATGCTGATCTGAAGGAATGTATTAGAGGAGCTTCCTCTTCCTCTTCCTCTTCTGCATCTTGCTCAGATCCACTGATTGAATCCTCTTCTTCACTAGAATTAGGCTCGTCAAACAGTTTCTTCCCCTGTATGTTCTGGTTCTTTCGAGGACGACCACGGCGTCTCACAGACACGCCGCCTTCTTTTTCATCTATAATCAAAACCAAAATAGCACTCACATCTATGAGTCATCTAAATCATTGGACAAATAACACAGTTTGAGAAAATATATACGAAATGAAGAACTAGAAGAAATTCATTATGCTCTTTTTGTAGCCAAGATTATAAGTCAAGATGGTGAGATAGGACATAGATCAAGCATCAATCAAGATAGTTACATTTTGTTTCAATTTGAAACTGGAATTTATGACATAGGTTTCTATTAGATCTTATTGTCAATTCCAACCAATTTATTGCCAAATAGTTAAAGGGCAATTTTGATGTTTGATAAATATATTCATTTTTCTTTCCATTTCTTTTCAACTTCCTATTGGTTCTATTTTTTACTCCCCTCACCTATTTTCCTACAAATTTATTAAATATGAACTTTATTAACTCTGAAGTTATTAAATTTCATAAACATTAATTTGTAGGAGAATAGTTGAGGACAGAGAAAAATAAAATAGAACAAGAATACAATTTCTATTTCTCAATAAATTAGTTGGAGATGCATTGGGATCTAATCGAAACCAAGGCCATACATTTAGGACCAACTTAAAATTATTACTACATTTAAGACCAAATTGGAACTTAGCTTTCATTTACAACGAAAAATGATACTGTTGTAATAGCAATCCCTGCCCTACACTAGTAATAACTTGACCCATAATAATTTTAACTTGGTCCTAAATGTAGATAATAAAGTCATCTCAGTCTGCCATTCCATTCTGCACTTCCTATCAATCATAATTGCTTTACTTAATGAGGCATTCTGTTGACTAAGAAATTCCTATAATATGTACGCAAATCAGTCTTTTTATGTTAGGAATGAAGTAGAATCGCCTCTTGAAGTGCAAGCATTAGAAAATTTTTCACAATGTCAATAACTACTGGATGTGACAGGAGAGAAAACATCCAAACAATTGATTATTAAAGGCATAAGGAGGAAGAGACTATAAATTGCCTAAACTCCTAAAGCATCACAACAAAAATCTGTAAGAGTAAATGTACCTTGGAAACCTTCATTTTTCACGTACTTCTCTCGAATGGTCTCCACAAATGTTAAATAGGGGCGCCATCCACTGGGATCTTCATCTGTATTCACATTTGTGGTTCTTCTTTCAACATCCTTCAAGCTGCCCATGAAAATATTTAGTTCATGTCTTTCGGTATTTGTACATGGGAGGTTAGGAAGTAGAAATCTTGATTCACCAATTAAGAGTTGGAAGCATGTATGATGCAAAATGCTTAAGAACAAGAAAAACCAACTCTATCTTATATAATATTTCCCTCTGGTAGTTAGATCCCTTAAAGAAACCAACACCACCAACCTCCCATGCAAAAAATAAAATAAAATAAAATTTAAAAAAAAAAAATTTTAAAAAAATCCACATGCCCCAACTCCCCTATTCAAATTAACAAAAGAAAAAGAAAATGTGGAACCCAACAAAATGGGATTCTGCTAAGCTTCCTTACCCAAAAAAAGAGAGAAATTAGGGCAAAAATAATAATAATCTAGCTTAATTGCTCAACCTATCAACAATTAACAGCATGCACTTCCTATGCAAATTAAGTTTACAGGACACATTCAAAAGAACCCTTACATGTCAAGAATGTCAGTCAATGGAAGCTTGGATATAAAATGTAGCACTGCAGCATCCAAGAAAGACAAGTGTTTTGGAACATCCGAGAAGGCATATTCAATGCCTCCTTTGACAATATTCAAAACATCCAATCTATACTTGTTCCGTGCAGCACCTGCAAACATTCCAGAAAGCCGAGCCGCAAGATCTTTACATTCTTGAAATGTAGTGCTTGATGCTACTTCATCACTGGATGAAACAGCTACCAAATGCCGCTTGTAGGCCTGATAAAGAAAGGAATGAGATGAGGACAGCCAGTAATGAAATTTAAATGATTGTGCTTCTCTAGCCTGAAGCAACAAACCTTTTTCAGCGCCTCAAGTAATATACTTGAAATTTTGTCATCTTTCTTCCTTAATACTGTGATGAGATGCTTGATGACCTCAGAAACACTTGAACCATGACTTACAAAATGAGATATTATCTCTGCACCAAGATATTCCTATATCCACAATGAAACATATTTGCAGGTGATTAAAGAAAAATAACACAGTAAAGTTTCAATTCAGATAATACAGGACTAGAATCAAAGAGTACTCCTTGGCAACCAATCCTTAATATAACACAGCAATTTTAATTCTGCCCAGCTTCAGTACTTAACATATTCAGTTGACCAAGAGTCTAAGCTATAAAATATTATTTTAACTTACCTTAGGAACTGCATCAACAGCAACCAACTTGCTAGCAGCAATGATGACTGCATCTCTATTTGTTTCTTCAACATACTCTCTATTGGTGTCGTCATCTTCTGTCTCGTCTGGCATTTTAAAAGATAAATTTAGGTTTCAAAATCAGACCTCTACATGAAGGCACATAAAGTAAATTTATTTTTCACATTTGACTACAACTCGGTCTTTAGACTTAGCAACAATAACTTCCAACCCTTGCATAATACTTGAAGTTTAAAAATGACATTCATCCAGAAGTTGCTTTTGCCTAATTGCTCCAATTCTAAAATGTGATCAAACCAGAGGATGAGCATATACTATCTATTGCACAATACTAGCAATGTTGGAGCTAGACCGACCTGACATATGTAGTTGCTTTTCACAAACATGCCAAAATTTTTGGAGAATGGAATTATCTGGCAAATATCCCAGAGTTTCCAGCTCTGTTGAAGCAAAGTTAGCCTTCTTGAACAGACACCACTGTTCAGCAACTATAGTGCAAACCTTAAAAGAAAATAAACAGTCAAAAGTCAGCCCAGAATTGAAAGATAACTTTTGCCAATCAGAAATATGCTTACCCTGCATGCAAGCACATTCCCACATTTAGCTTCACCACAATTTTCAAAACAAGTTTGCAAGAAGTCTTCAAGTTGTTCAAACAAGGTACCGCGCTTGGACTTTAGGGAAGATACCACAGTCTCTGTTACTGTCTTACTATTTATGATAGAATGCAGGCACCAACAAAGATGCAGGTGCATGTTGAGAAGCAGAAAGCAAATAACCTGTATAAAGTATGCACAAGTAAGTCACAGCAGGCAATGTCAGGTAAAATATTCCTCCATAGTTCATACACAGTTATTCTGCAAGTTTCATTTTACCCACCTCATCATCGATGTTTCTGAAATTTTTAAGAATATGGACAAATTCTTCATACAAGCTTTCGATTGAAATTTCCCGCGATAATTGAAGTTCATACAATCTCTTTAAATTTACAAGAAGTAAATATTCATCATCCCCATCCTGCAAAACCAAGAATTACAATATATAACAAAGTGTTCTAAAGGAAGAGAGTAGAAGAACCATTAAAAAGAGCACACACCGTTACTTCTTTGACTGCAGATTTAAGTTTAACAAGAAGCTCATCTTCAATCTTCTTTAACTCGTTAAGAGCAAAATCATGTAACTCTCCTCGACTCTCAGCAGCACAGTAGTTGATGGCTCTCACACAGGATCTCAGGACATCCTTTTCGCCATACTTAAAGAATGCCTCTTTCATAAGTTTAAGAACAGAAGTGAAATTCTGAAAGAGAAACAAAGCTGCTTAATTTGTACTGCCCTAAGTTATGTTCAATAGTTCCCACGAAAAGAGTTTCACTGAACCAACCTGATTTTGACTCTTAAGAGAATAAAGCTCTAGGTTCATATGCACAACTATTTCAAGTAAATATGACACTTTTGTTCTGTCAACCATAAATTTGCGTAGTAGCTGAGGATAGTTCTTCATCATGGCATTTGTAATGGTCTGCTTATTTGATTCAAATGTTTCCTGGTGATTTCAAAATAAAGGAATCTTAGATAACAATGAAGCTAAAACAAAGTAAGGTTTCACACTGATTCAGAATTGCTTTTCTCAACTTCAAAAAACAAAAAATCATACCACCAGTATGATCAGCAATAGTCACACTAATACGGACAAGTTTCCTAAAGTGAGGCATAAATGTGCCCTAGAATGTATGCTCTGGCAAGTATAATTCAAGCCAACCCAGACATTTCTAAGTTCAAATTATCAACATCTTGCTTTAGAGAAAAATGTAGCAAAATTATTCCCTAACAAGATTCAAATTCAATACAACCTAGAAAACTTCATAAATGAAGCTGAGATGAGGAGAGGAAAGAAAAGACAGTAAATAAATAGATAAAACTTTCATTGTATGAAACTGATTTTCTTTGCTATTAGCAATATAAGACCTCATAACATCAGCAGATCTCAGCATACACCTGACTTTGCTTTTATACTGAAAGGCAACAAAAGTTTAATGTACAAGAAAACTTCAGGCAATTATTGCTAAAAGATGAACAGTAAGTATTCCAAGAAGAGCGAAAGGAAGGATCAATAAAAGGCTTCCTCACTTTTTGTGCTTTAGTATAATACTGCTTTCTGTTATCAGTAGCAGGAACAATCTTCTCTCCCACTGACTTTTTAATAGATGCAGAAAGAAGCCGAATCAGGTTTGTCGCATCTGCATCACTTAGCTCAATTGATGTGTCTTCCTCAAGAAGCATAGAGATGATGCACTTCCAATCCTACAAAGACATTATTTTCATAGTAACCTGTGAGCACTAAATGATTCATGACCCTGGAAGCCTCCTCCTCCCCAAATGGGATGCAGGACTAAGCTCTATTTTTATAGAAAGTATGATTTATAAAGGTAAGCTAACAATAGCCTATGCAACGTACTTTCATGGCATCCATGTAATCCCAGATAGCATCAATAACATAGGCAATCAACATTTCATCAGATGAAAATTCTTTTAATATGTGCAGCATTCTACTAAGTAGAATTTTTGAAGATTCTTTAGCATTTCCTGAAGGTATAAAAATCATTAGCATGACTTAATAAAACAAAAGAAACTAGAGCGGTTTCTAATGCAAACAAACCTGTTCGGCTAGACTGGTCAATCAAATGATCATACACTAGAGCTCCAATTGCACGTCTGATTTCTGGTGGGTCATCAATTAGTAAGTCATATAATGAACCTAAATCCTCATCAGGAATAAGTTGGAGCCTGTAAAATGTCATAAATCCAGTCTATCCGTTACCTTTCAACAGTGCCGTAGAAAAATTAAAAAAACAAAAACAAAAAACAAAAAACACACACACACAATTTATTTCAGCATTTGATGTTTGAAGTACCTTAGAAGTTGCGTTACAAGTCCTATGCCACATACAGCAACAGAAATGTCAATGTCATCTGCAAGCTCGATCATCCTTTTGTAAAATCTCTCAGTAAAAAGGCCAAGGGATGGAACATTATCATCCACCTTATACAATTCCTGCAATGCAAGGACAGATGCCTTCCTCACACCTTCAGTCTGTGCATATAAGACAATTATGAGTTTGAAGTTCTGGACTTAAAATGTTATAAAATAACATCAAATTAGATTTTGAAATTGTCAACTCACTTTATCATTCAATGTCCAACCAAGGTATTTCAAATACAAATCCTGCAAAAACAGTGAGGGGTATTCCTGGATCCAGATACCCAATGACTGTATGCATAGCATTCTGATATCGGATTCAACATCGCGGTACCGGTGCACAAATAACCTACAGAAATAACAAACAGAATAGCTATCAAGCACAAGAAAATTAATTAATGCCAAGAGCTTACATAACATTCTAAGTAGAGACTCCTACCCCTTAAATATTTTGCGCATCATCTCCTCTATTACTGTAATCTTTTCATGAGTCACAGATAACCTCTTGTCTAGTGATTCAACACGAGGCCCATCAGCTGCCTTCTTCTTTTCTGCATTTAGCTGCCTCTGAGTAGTTTCTCGCTGTGCACCAAGCATTTTAGCAACAGTTATGAAGGATGTGACAAGTTGTAGTCCCATCAAGGAGGCAATCTGTCGATAAACTCTAGGAGGGGTGCTACAATTCACAATGAATGCATTAGCTAAATCACATCACTCAGAATACACACAGACACACACACACACACCAAAAGTTAACCAGTATCAAATACTTACCATGACAATGCTATTATATAGTCTGTGCACCTGTCAAACAAGTCACCATCAAAAAGTGGCCCACTTTGACACTCAGTAACCAAATTATCCCAGAAAAAGATGAGGTTATCTTTGAAATTCTTTAACTCCTTTTTTTTCGAACTATGGTAATCTTCCACTTCACCCTGATCTCAAGGTTAAGTGAAACTGCATAAATTGTTTGCAGACAGGCAGACAGCTCAAGCATTTCATAAATATATAAGTCTTGCAAAAATAATAATAATAAAAATAATAATAATAATGAAAATTAAAACTAAAAGTAGATAACATTTATATAACTATAAAAGCTGAATATAAATACTGAAACAGAAAAAAAATAACAATAATAATAAGTGTTGAACATGAGCTTGTTGAGGATACTCTCTTAGCCATGTTAACAAGGGCAACAACTACATCGTCAACATTAGTCTGATCCAAGGACTCTTCATCGATATGATACTTGGCTCCGCATGCCTGCAATAACATAACCATATAACCATAGCCAAACTGTACATGTCACTTAAATGCTATAATAGAAATTACAGAAATTCTGCAGCCATTAAAAAGCATTATTACCTCAAGTATCAACATAACAAGTTCAAGTTTTGCAGCTTCAGGTTCCTTCTCATAATGTCCAACCCAACTCTTAACCACTTGAGGGATTTGTTTCCTATTACCCTTTAGAACCTCTGAATATAAATTTTAAAAATATATGTATATCAGCTGTAGTTACAACAAAACAGCAGCATGATGACATTCATATACTTCTTCCCTGTTTAATAATGGAATGCAGTTACAAGAAAATAATAATAAAAAGAAGGAATATCTACTTTCAGAAGCCAATAGGGTTGAAAATGCAGCAAATGAAGATAGCAAATGGTCTACTTTAAGAATTCTACAAGCTGTTCAACCAGGATCCAAATGTGAACTATAATTTCTTATAAATGTGCCCCAACTTAATCACCAAGGCTCCTCTCCATTTTTTTTTTAATTGAAGGATACTACTGAAGTGTTAGTTACAATGGCAGCCAATCAATTTCACACAAGGCACATGCTATCAAATGCAAAGATGTGAAGTGATACTGTGATAGCTCTAGACCAGCAACTCAATTGTAGCATACGAAAATTGCATAACAGCCATCTCAAACTAACAAGACTCAACAAAGTTGAAATACTATATACAGTCTAATAACCAGAAGGGCAGAGTTGCAATGATATAATACCAATTAAAGTCTGATCGGTAATCGGAGCAGCGGCTGAAGTGCTCGCCGTAGCTTTGTTTCGCTTAGCACGAGGGCGAGATTCTTCAAAGTCATCAGAAGATTCTTCTCTCTCGTCCTCATTCAAGCTCACCTCGCGCATATCGTTGGCCCTAATCTGAACCCTAGCCCGTTTCTACCATGAACGAACAAAACAAAAAAACATAATTAGGGCAATGCACAACGGAGACACGAGCAAATACAATAATTAGCGCAAGTCGGTATCCTGACTGACCGAACGACGAATCGTCGTCTGTGAAGGCATTGGTTCGTCGTCTTCCATGGAATTCTGAGAAAATTGAGCTTGCACAGAGATTTCTTCTCCACAAATCACAACAGGTAAAGCTTGACCTTACTAAGGCTGGAGTGTGTGCAGTGGTGGTGGAGTGTATGATTGATTGTATGAAATTGCGAAAGCGGCAAAATCTCCCGCCAAGAAATTTACAGAACCGGCGATTTATGGACGGTGCTTCTGCAAAATCTTCGCTACCATCCGCACTATACTGCGCGACAGGCTTACCGTGGTAAACTGCTAATTCATTTTTAAAATGTTATAATGGAATAAATTTTATTTTGATACCATAACATTATTTTTTTGGGAAAATTTACACTTTTTGTCCTCTAATTATATACTCCGTATGTGGTATAGATTTTTAGTCCTTGAATTATATGCATCATCATTTTTAACCTTTTAAGTTATGTGTAAACTAGCGTGTTTAGTCTCTGAATGACCAAATCTGTCGCTTTTTAGTAAATAATATATTGGTGGCTAGGGTTGTGCAAAATCCGACCCTGTGTGTGTGTGATGGGTTCAAGTGCAATTAAAGCTTCCCATGTGGTTGTGCGGTAATCAATGCTCTTTAAAAAAAATTCTAAACTAATGCATCTTAAACTTCTAATCTACGCACCTTAAGTTGCATTAACATAAATACGACTTTGTAGATAAAATCTTATAAAGAATATTGATTGTGTTTTGGAACTGCAAAAAAATGTCCTAAAACTTTAAACGGGCGCACCTTAAGAAGGGAAAACAACGCACATTAAAAAAGAAAATCACACACCTTAAACTTCAGGTTGACGCACCTTAAGTTTCGACAACTGACGCACATTAAGCATACAAAGATTACAAACCACGCACCTTAAGCAGAAACAACATACACCTTAAGCTTCAGGTTGACGCACTTTAAGTTTCAACAACTACTCACCTTAAGCAAAAAAACCACGCATCTTAAACAAAACAATCACGCACCTTAAACACAAAAAGCACGCACCTTAAGCACAAAACCTCACGCACCTTAAGTACATAACCTCACGCACAACACAAAACTCACACACCTTAAACAAGAAAATCGCGCATCTTAAATTTGATCTAGATGCAAAAATTACTAAATTGCCACCACATTTTATTTTTTTATTTTGGTAATCCTGAACGTTGATTTAAGCAAGATCTAAGGCTCAGATTTAACCGTACCAACAACTAAAAGAAAGAGCAAATAATGTTTCAGATACATTCAGTACACAAATAATGTATTTTTAGTATATTAAAAATGTACTATATTTTTATGGTACAAATAATAATTTACCCATAATCTCATATAATATATGTATATAATTTTTATTTTTATTTTTACAAATTTGGGACCCAATTGTAAAATAAAAACAATAAATAAATAAAAAATTTATATGTATATATACTATACAGCAGGCAGCGCCTGCTGTATAGTATATATATATACATACGCCATTATATATTATGGGGTCCCAAAAAATTGGGGGCCCTGTGCAATGGCCCTGTATCCACTAATCTAGATTATATTGATTTTATAATAAATGTCAAAATTTCCTTTCATGTATAAATATATTTTTTTTAGTATTACTAACTCTGTTACAATTTAGTATCTGTTCATAGCTACTTTCTCAACCTACTGAAAGCACAAAGAGTCAACAGTTGCATCCACTAACAGTCCTTATATCGTGGACCGCGGTCCACAATGCATTGTTGACCGTGGTCCCAAAACGACGTTGTTTCAGTAAGTGGGAGACGGAGCTCGTAATTGATACTACAGTTCATCTCAAAAGATACTGCCTTACATTTGTTTTGATATTATCGAATGAAACTGTAGTTATATTCGAAATGTAATTGTAGTTGTGTTGAAATGTAACTGCAGTGTATATGAACTGATACTGAATAACAGTTTCACATTTGTGTTTTTATATTATCGAATGAAACTGTAGTTATATCAAAACGTAATTGTAGTTGTGTTGAAATGTAACTGCAGTTGTGTTAAAATGTAACTGAAGTTGTGTTGAAATGTAACTGCAGTGTATATGAACTGAAAGTGAGTGGCGCGAATTTATCCGTATGTTTTCATTAATTAAAACGACGTCGTTTTGATGCGCGGTCCACGATATTATTTGCGCTCCACTGAGGCTTGAATCCACTCCCATAATCCATGTGGGGGTGTATAAATACTGTAATTTATCCTTGTATCGAAGAGGGTTATGAATTTATTAATGCTAAAGTGTCATTTAGCACCATGAACTATATCCAATTATTCATGTCACACCCTGAACTTTCATATCGTATATATCGACCCACAAACAAACAAAAAAAATTCACCTAGAACTTCTAGCAGGTTTCCCTGTCTTTCTGCTGACATGGCGCAGGTTTCTCACTGATGTGACATTGCTTTTAATCTTATGTTGTTCATGTAAGCATTTACATATTAAAATTTTTAAAAAATATTATATTAAAATAAGCATAATTTTCTTCTCTTTATTTTCATAATGTATACTTTTTCAATTTTGCAATTCCAATGTTTCAATTTTTATTTTTTTTAGAATTTATATTTTTTGGCTAATTTTTTGTTTACTATTTTTTCAATTTTTCAAATATATAGAAATGCTAATTTTTTTGTTTAGTATCTTATTTTTTTGTTTTTTTTTGTTTTTCATTTTTTAATTTTAATTTTTAATATGTAAATGCTTACATGGACACATAAGGTTAAAAGAAATGACACATTAATGGGAAACATGCGCCATGTCAGTAGGAAGACATGGAAACCTGCTAAAAGTTCTAGGTGAATTTTTTCATTTTTAGTTTGTGGCTCGATATATACGATATGAAAGTTCAGGATGCGGCATGAATAATTGGATATAGTTCATGGTGCTAAATGACACTTTAGCCATTTATTAATATGCATATAACTATGAATTTTTATGCATAATGCACGCAGATTTGAGCTTAATATAAAAATGTTAAAATTATTAATAACAATAAAAGTATTTATTCGTAAAAACAATTTTGAATATTATTTTTAACCCATCAAAATTATACATGTGAAAATTCTATAGTTTGAAGAAAAAAGAGGTACAATTTGATAAATATCATAAAATAATAATAATATTATTATTGTTTATAATGGAAAAAATGGAAGTAATTCAAATATATATGACACTAATTTTGAGATAAAATTAATATAATGACTAATAAATATGATAAGATTAATTAGATTGCCACATATTTTCTTTAATTAGTTTTAATTTCATTAATAACTTGTTCCTTAATTAGTGTAATTATTGTTAACATGAGATTAACGAAGCTATAATAGTATAAGGATAATGATCTTAAAAAAAAATAGTATAAGGATAATTTTTTCCAAGTTAAAATATAATGCACACAACATTTTAAACTTGATGTACAAATTTATTAATACTAAAAATATGAGACTTAAATTCACGCATATACTGTTTTTAGATTTTAGATATATTCAAGCTCCAAGGTCCCAAGTGACTCCAAGCTCTTTTAATATTTATCCAACTACTTAATAGTCTTCATACTAGCCATAATCCCTACGCGAATCGTTTGGTAATTTACCTTAAGATTACCATGTGCATAAAAACTAGCAAATTCCATACTCACTTATTTGAAGTCATCAAAAGGTTTTTGGAAAGTTTACGAGAACCACTATCCAGGTAAGAATGTGTTGTCTAATTTTGTACTATATATTTTTATTTGAATGCCTTCAATTTGATTTTTTAAGTTGAAATTGATGCTTTTTTTTTAAGTGGGTGTAGTAGTGTCTTCTGTGTGTGTATAATTGTTGAAGATGTGACCAGATTTGTTTCCTATTTGTTTAGATCATCACTGTTGCGAATTGGAACCGCGGTTTCTTTATCATCGATTGAGTGTTCATTTATGGAAAGTGATTACTATTTTTTGTTTTTTAAGTACAATATTGTCTATAATTGGATGTTAGTGTAAATGTACATATTATGGGTAGTACGGCTGTGTTGGCTGTGCAACCAAGTATTGTGAGTTGTGCATCCTAAACTGGCAAGATGTGCATTAGTGCACTTAGTAATTATGTGATTTTAGGAGGGAGTACATCATAAGTTGTTGGGCTATGCATTTGGGTGCTAAGTGTGGTATTGTGAGTTGTGCATGGACTATTGATTAGATATGGCATTAGATATCAGTGCGTTGATGTTCTAGTTGTGGTATAATTTGCCTTTTGGACAAATGTTCTTTACTATTTTAATCTCTAGTTTCTTTAATCTAAACATATTTGTTGGTTTAATCACATTCCTACATCTCCTTCCACACATATAAACCAGACCATATATAGATGAATTGAAAATAAAATTTAAACAAGGTTCAAGAATGAGAAATGTGTTCAAATAGGATGATATATCATAAAAATAATAAACAAATATAAGTACAGCATAAACAAACAAAATGTTATATGGCTATACAAAAACTATAATGAATACATGAAAAATCTTAATAAAACTGAATAAATGTTGTTGGATTGAAAAGTCATGTATTGTTTGATTTTAGTTACATCAGCAAATGTGCAATGCATACAACATTATAAGAGAAATCCTGTCTATTGCAATGGCACATTTTTTTTGGTGTGGCTTAAGAAGCACTAGCCATGGACTCTATAAGGAGTTGGTAACCCTCAGGGACGGGTGTCTTTGTTTGCACACATTCAGCTAATGCAGGTACATCGGCATTGATGTCCAAAAACCGTCCTAACAAAAGGAGAAGGTGAAAATCTGAAATTCGCTTCACAAATGGAACACTCTTTGTTCGATCAAAATAATTTTTCAGTGCTCTCATTGTCACAGGAACATTCCTATTCTCAATAGGAAAAGCCGATGTGAGTGGGCCCTAAAAAAAAATTGACATAAGATAGTGATAAAATTAAGCAAGTAAATTAGACAAACTAAATAAAAATAAAAATTCATGAAAGCTTAACAGCCGAATGACAAAAAAAAAATGTATAATTTAAATCATTGAATCTCCATTAGGAGGATACCTTAACTATCCAATTTAAATCATTTTTTTAATATTTTTTAATCACGTGTAATGATAATAACATACAAGATATTTTGAACCAAAATAACCAAATGTATCAAACAGTTCAGTCCATAATTCACATAAACATAATCTAGTGACTAAAGTCTAAAAAAAAAAAATGAACCACATACCCCCAACCAAAATGCATAAAGAACATAACCTGACTTTTTTATTCCGTGAGAGAAGTGGAAGCTTAACAAACCAAAGTAAGTGGAAGCTTAACAAACCAAAGTAACTTTTTCATGCCATTGAGAATGAAATTTGAGGCAAGGAAGGAAGGGAAGGACAATGACACCATCCCATGGAAGCTTAACAGCGAGGGATAATGAATGACGAAAAAATGTATACTTTTAACTTTTAAGATATTACTACAAACAAACTTATGCAGAGTAACAAAAAGAAAAACCAGTAATTTCGCAATACTAAATTTCCCGAGCAAAGAGGTACATGCTATGAAAAAAAACCCTAGTGGCCAACTAGAAGCCATAGAGCCATAGGGCTTAAATTCACTGGACAATATTTACAGACTAAAATGAACTTAGCATGTGTTGTATTTTCCACCACCATAGTGCACACATGCATCACCGAAATTGTGAATTTGTGAATACTATCATGACTTCTCAAATACACACATTACCAAATTTTATGCATCTAGTTAACCCGGTCATCTGCATCTAAAGTTTCACCATTGGTTCAAAACCAGGAAATAAACATAAAAGGAAAAAGCTGATATTTGAAGCCAGTGAATTCAGATCATTATATATACAGTTATCTGATCAAACTAAGTCAGATTGTGGAGATCATAGAAATTAGGCATAACTTTAAAAAGGAAACAATGAAATTGAATACCAGAAAGCAAGCAAAGGAGAAAATTCAAACTCACCTGGTGATCAGCAATCTTAACAACAACCAAGAAAAAATCATTGTCAACCTCTTTAGTATCCTTCACTCCAACAACCACTTCTTTCTTCATCCTTGAAAGCTTGGGATCTAAATCTTCAGTGCCTTCAGTCTCAAACCACCCTTCCTTGAACAATCTGATACATATATCACTCATCTGGAATGCCTCAAAATGCACATCTGCACCTCCATCCTCGTTCACCTCCAATTTAACCATGGCGGTCACCCACTCCTTCAACTCGCTCTCCCCGTGCAGCTCAGCAGCTTGCAGAACTTCGGAATTTGACATTGTGTAATCCTTCTTGTCCTGAGTAACGGACTGTGTGAATATGAATCCCACTTTCCTCATCCCTAACCCTATGGCGATCGCATCGACGATTTTCTCCTCATCGGGATCGCGGAGGAGCAATAATTTGTCCTCCGTCCCCTGCTGCGGCGGCTCGTAGATGAAATCCACTTCGACTTTCCCTTCCGGAGACACGGTGCCGTACATAAAACCGCCGCGCTTGACGGCGAAAGCGAGCGTCTCGTTGACGTAATGCTGGAAGGCGTTGGCGGCGTCTCGATCGAAGGAGACGAGCTCGCAGTGAGGGTCTTCCTGTCGGGAGACGCGCATTTGCTTGGCGATGAGGTCATCCATGGTCATCTTCTTCCCGAAGGAGCCGCAGGGGTGGAAGGCGGGGCCGGCGACGGTGCGCTCGCCGTCGTAGGCTAGGTAGACGATGGAGCCGTGGGCGATGTTGAGGGAAGAGAGCGGGGCGTGCGGATTGGACATGTCGGTGAATCGGGCAATGTCGTCTAGGGTTTTGGCGAGCAGGAGGTTTTGATTGGCGGATAGGGTTTGAGATTGGACGGGAACTCGGAGCTGGGCCTCGATTTCCGATTTGAGCTGAGCGATTGTGGCGTGTGGGGTGTCAATTGTGACCCGCTCCAACCCATCCCTGCTCCGAACTCTGATCATCAACTTCGCCATACTCTTCTTCTCTATACACTCAACGTAAATATGCGATCCCTGGGTTCTTATCCAATACCAAGAACCCGATCCTCCCAAGTTCTAAGCGTCGTCTGAGACACAGTGATGAAGAGGTTTCACACTCCACCCTGAAGATGAAGAAGAAGAAGACGAGAGGAGTTGCGTTCTTGAACCCTTAAGTTGTATTTTCCTTTATAAAAAGTGGAGAAGGAGTCATGTTTGGTTTAGGAATCCCAATCTTAGAAGACTTAAAAAATTGAATTTTTAACACTTTTAGTCCCACGACTATCGTGGTACTTGCAGGATTGGTCAACGACTATTGTTTTTGTTGCAAAATGGTCCTTTCCCGCAGGAAAATAAATCCGGCGGTTTTTTCGACAATTTTTCGTCGGGAAAAAAATATCAGCATATTTTTTGTCAATTTTTCGTCAGAAAAAATTCTCCTTTCAAGTAGAATTAAAATGGAAATTTACATTGTTGAAAACAATTCTCCTTTGAAGCAGGAAAACATCGATTGTCATATTTAACACGCCATCTATTGCTGAAAAAAACTAATTCACTTTTAAAAAGCATGTGATCGCGTCAGTCTTGACTCCAAAATTATTTTGATTTTGGTAAATTAATTAAAGTTAATTCTAAAAAGGAGAATTTTGAAATTTTTAGTTTAAATTTAAATTATTTTTACTTTTTAGCCAATTAAGTACTAAATTTTTAGTTTAAATTTAAATTCCTGAAAAAACCGCCGAATTTATTTTCCGACGGGAAAAAAGACTATTTTTGCAACAAAAATAATAGTCGTGGACCAAAATTACAATGTTTGAAAGTCGTTGATCAATCATGCAAGTACCATGATAGTTGTGTGACTAAAAGTGCTAAAAATTCCTTAATTTTTTATTTTTTATTTTTGGAAAGAAAGTTGGGCTGTTGAGTTGGAAAGAAAAAAAAATAAAGAAACAACAATGACTCACCTTTTGTGAAATGATCCACATTGAAAATCCAAGGAAGTTGGGCTGTTGAGTTTCTTTATAAGATGAGCTGAACACCCCTCTTTTTTAGATAATTGCCCATCTCATGTTCCCACATCGGAATGGCAACAAAAGTGGAGCCCAAGGCTCCTTTATAGAAAAACAGATGATTTAAACAAAAATATCTTTATAGAAAAACAGATGATTTAAAAAAATATCTTTATAAAGAAATAGTTGATTTTAAAAAAATATAAAAAGAGGAGCGTTTTGGAGAAAGAAGTTTCTTTACTCAAAATGCTAATCTCAAACGCAGCTAAAATTATTGTTTGAAATTTCAAGGGTTTGAGGATCAAATTTCAGGGGTTTGAGGATCAAATATTTCAGGGGTTTGAGGATCAAATTAAAAACCTGTTTCAAACCGTTGATTTAACAAACAAACTTTAATTAAAATGTCAAAAATATTGGATCAACCAAAATTTTGGTTGATGCACAATTTATCAAATAAGGCCTTTGTGTTTTTGTAATAATTATATCAAATTATAATATTTGACATTAAAAATAATTCAACTCTCTTGATTTAAGTACTGAATGATTGCTATAATATTTAAGCATATTTTATATATGTAAAATGGTTTTTAATAGTTTAATTTGAACTTTAGTTGTTTAAAATATCTAACTATATATTTTTTATCCATTATATATATTTTTAAAAATGATGTTATGTTGTTGTTGTTGTTGTTTTTTCCTTTTTTTTTTCTTTGTGTGCAAATTAAAAAAAAAACTAGGTGAGATTGGATTTCTTTTTCTTGGATTGAAAAGTATGATTATTACAAAATGTAAATATTTATTAATATTAAATTGTTAAAGTTAAAATGTTTTAATATGCCAACTACTATGTAGTGTGATGACAACTCTCTTACCATTGATAAAGTATAGAACAAATACTATATTGTAAAGAATCATGGGTGTTTAAAAATGTTTTAATATAATTGCTATACATAATTATTAATTAGGTATAATTGTCTAAAAAACACAACTTTTTTGTGGTTTTATCATTGAATTTTAATATTTAGATGTAATTTTCATAAATCACAAATGTTTTGTTTTGTTTTTTGTTTTTTTTTTCCCACTATCAGGTCTAAATTAATTTTTTTAGTACTATTAACTTTATTACAATGTAGTATTTGTTCTATATTTTCTCTATTTGTTACAGTTTAAAGAGTTAATACCCCATTATCCAAAAATACAAAGATGCCATTTGAGTAGAAATTGCTTGACAGTCTAAGTTAATTATATAAATTTTGATAAAAACAAAAAAAATTGCATTACTCCATTCATCTACAAGAATATGACATCAGTGATCTGCAAAGAAACAGATATATGGCCTACCTACACTTAGAAAAACTAAAATTAATTTGAAAAAAATGGGCGCATTAACCAAAAAAAGGATATTTGACTTGGTCCAAATATGGTTGAGAGCGCCGTTCGGCCACCTCTTGTCGCCTTCTACATAGACACAACTATTTCCAAAAAAAAAAAAAAAAAACATAGACACAACTTCTCCGGAGGTTAGTGCTAAAGAAATTTAAATTATTTAATTATTTTTAAAAGTTATTGTTATACAAATTTGATAATCTCAAATCGATAGGAGTATAAATGAGCAGAGCGGCTCGCGAATCGCTCGGTTAAATTTGAACTCGAGCCGAGCTCAAGCTCTAATATCTTAGACTCGTGGCTTGACGAGCCGCTCGCGAGCCATATATATATATATATAGATATAGATAATATTAAAATTTAAAAAATTATAATTTGAAATGCTCAGAATTTAAAATCAAACATGTTAAATTCGAGCTCAAATTTGAGTTTGAGCATGAATTTGAGCTCGAACAAACGAGCTGCTCGCGAGCAACTCGAAAATTGCCGAGCTCGAGCAGGGCCTTCATTAACGAGCTGGCTTGAGCTCGGCTCGACTCGTTTATACCCCTACCATACAATGCCAATTGTTTTAAATGAAAAGTGATTGTGTCAATTTTTATGTAGTTTGATAATATCTCAATTACCATTACAAATAAGTGCTTGGAGCTTAAATTTAAGCATCACTCCATAAGCGCATCATTTAATCATTCAAAAGGGTGGCCACTTTAATTTTACATAGGAATTTTTTTTTATTTTTTTTTTTACACCAATTGTAGTGAAGGAATATTTTAAGGATGGAGATAATGTAATAAATATGCAAAATAAAAGTGAAAGCTATGCAACGGAAGGGAATAAAAAGATTGCTGGGCACATTAGAATCATGAGTATTCTAAAAATAATGATTGTTTTATTTTTATAAATAAATAATAATGAGTTTATTACCGAAATGGTCCCTCGACTATTGTAAAATTACCAATTTGGTCCTCGACAATTTTTCGTGCCCAATTAAGTCTCTCGACTTTGAAAATTTTAACCAATTTGGTCCTCCATTTATTTTGCCGTTAAAATTGGGACCAAATTGATAATTTTACTATAGTCAAGGGACCAAATTGGTAGTTAATTTTTCACTAAAATGGTCCTTGACTATAGCAAATTTACCAATTTGGTACCTTAACTATAGCAAAATTATCAATTTGGTCCCGATTTTAACGGCAAAAGTAACAGAGGATCAAATTGGTTAAAACTTTCAAAGTCGAGGGACTTAATTGGACACGAAAAATTGTCGAGGACCAAATTGGTAATTTCGCAATAGTCGAGGGACCATTTCGGTAATAAACTCAATAATAATTATTTAGTAAATTATTATCACTCTTTTTAATTGTTAGGTTGTTGTTGTTATTGTTATTGTTATTGTTATTGTTATTGTTATTGTTATTGTTATTGTTATTGTTATTGTTATTGTTATTATTATTATTATTATTATTATTATTATTATTATTATTATTATTATTATTATTATTATTATCAGGTGAATTGTATTTAAAAGCACACAAAATTTATTAGAAATAACGGACCTATCTTCATTTGGGTCCATAGCATTTAAAGGTGGAGTTATGTAATGCAAGTATGAGATGGATCATTAATGTATATAATTATACAACCTGCTATAAATGTGTTATACTACCAAATAAAAATACCTCTACAATATAAGTTTTTTTTCATATATTTTTTGGGGTTAAAATTTCAATAATTTGAACTAATTTCATTCAATTTAGACCGCCCATTCAAATAAATAAAAAGAAGTTAGTAACTACGGAGTAATTTCTTTACGTGAGATAAAAATGCTAAAATTTGATGGTCACTGGACACTGGTGAACAGATACATGATACACCCAGTGAGTCAGTGAATGAGCCGTTGGAAAAGTGGAGTCAAAGTAGAGTGGCAAATTCGATATTATATATAGTGGGAAGGGCTGTCTAGTCACGGAATGGACAAATTTTGAATTGGATTTCATTTTTTATTTTTATTTTGAAGTCAATTGGATTTCATATCTTAAAAACCAAACTCCACATACTTACACTCTGTTCTTTCAAATTGCTCCACACAATCCAGTGTTACAGATTTCCTATAAAAAGAGAGCACATACTCCAAATATCAATACTTGAGCAATTCTAGTGGAACATTTTTTTTTTTTTAATTCAGTAGCTTATTTGCTGATATAATCCCATATAGGCTGCACAAGATATTGTGGAGACGTACTTAAGTTGGGGTTAAGCCTTCACTCATAAGTTAGCTTTTGTGATAGAGAGTCTTAGCTTCAACTTAAGTATCACTTCATAATCCCGTGTGAAGCTGATGCGAGATGGTATCATTTACATCATTTAAAAGGTGGACACAGGGGTAATATTTTATTATTTATTTATTTATTTGCTTTCAAGAAAAGGATAATAATTTTTTTTCCAATTGTAGTGAGGGAATATTGTAAGGATGGAGATAGTGTAATAAATAATATAAAATGCAAAATAAGAGTGAAAGCTATGCAACGGAAGGGAATGAACAGATGGGTGGGCACATTTTACTATTTTAATCTGAAAGGCAAAGAAAGGGACATGAGAAGAAAGATACGAAAAAGAGGAAACGATGCACAACACTCGCATACCAAAAGCGTTGCATTTACAGGGTTAGGGTGGAAAATAATTGTAATTCGGTGGAATTGTAATTCAATGAATAAAGTATGAATTGAAATTACAGTGTTTGGTATACAGAAATAGGAGTACAAGGAATTGAAATGTAAGAGGTGACAAAATTACTAAAATGCCCTTATGTTGTGGTAGATGTAATAATAATAATAATAATAATAATAATAATAATAATAATAATAATAATAATAATAATAATTCTTTCAAATAATAATAATAATAAGTATAATAATAATAATTCATTCAAAAAAATAATAAATAATAATAATAATAATAATTCTTTCGAAATAATAATAAATTATTATTTTCATTCATTTTATGTGTTTTATTCAGTGAACGAATAAGATATAATTTAAATTATTTAAAATTTAATTTTTTGTAATATTTAGTTTAGTATTAATATCACAAATTTATATATTTATAAATTATATTAAAATTATTATGGAGTATTAAATACAAAAGATATAATTTAAAAATTATAAGATTTTTTTTAAATAAACGAAAATGAAAAAGTTAATTTGACCCATTAAGAATAAATATCATGGATAAAATGAGAGAGAGATCAGAGAGAGAGAGAAAGTAATTGATTTGGAGCAAAGAATATATGTTAGAGCACCTTCAATAGTTTGGAAGTTTGTTAGGTTGTTCACCAAGTATGAAAAAAGGTAGAAGAAAATGAAAAAAAAAAACATACAAAAAAAAGGCTAAAGTGTCATCCCGCACCATAAACTATATTGGATTATTCATGCCGCACCATAAATTTTCATAACGTCCATTTCGATACACAAACCATTTAGACGGGTCGGGTCGGGTCAAGGCAAAAACTTGTGCGCGACCGTCTCACCATGAGACGGGTCGGGTCGGGTCAAGATGCAAATGTAACACTTATATGCACAAATGTCATACTTATATGCTCAAATGTAATACTAATCAGGAATAAATTTTTTGTTACTTATTAAGGTAAATGTAATACTTTTAAGGGAAAATATAATACTTTTACATTTCGATTTAAAAGTGTTACATTTTTCCTCAAAAGTATTATATTTGCCCCTATAAGTGAGAGGCACTTGTCAACATTACTTATTATGAAAAATGTATTACTTTTTCTCTTATAAGTAACAAAAATTGTATTTTTGATTAGTGTTATATTTAAGCATATAAGTGTGAGATTTGCACATATAAGTATGACATTTGCATGGTGCTTTGACCCGACCTGACCCGTCTCACGAATAAGGATCCGTGAGACGGTCTCACAAAAGTGTGACCCTTTAATCAAATAGATGGTTCAGATGAATTATTTAATCAAATATATGATTAAGATAATTCAGATGAATTATTTAATCAAATAGACTGGGCAATCATCTGAAAGTCAAACTCGGTCAGCAATCTTCACTCTCACTATCTATACATTTTCTCAATTTATCCCATCTAATTTGTATTTTGCATTCAATCATCTGAATCCGATATTCGTGGCTTCGCAGGTTTCAAATGATTTTCCATTCACAATTTGTTTGTATTTCAAGGACCACCCTTGCACCCCAACTACATCTCAGTCTAGCTTTCTCTTGCACCCTCCCTCTCTCTCGCACTCTCTCCCTCTGTCACAATCTCTCTCTATATTGAACATGCCTCCTCAGCCTGATCCACTTGCCAGTCTGATTTTACGTTGAAGAGTGTGAGCATAAATATAATATGTGCAGTCCAACTATCAGCTTAGACTTTTAGTTGGATGGAGCACATGATTTGATTTGGTATCAGAGGCATGCAAAAGGTCATGGGTCAAAGCCATGCAAAAAGGTCATGGGTGCAGTCCGTTGAGATGGATGGAGCACATGCTGCTTTAGGCTTTAATTTGGTATCAGAGCCATGAAAAAAGGTTATGGGTGCATGCTTTAATTTGGTATCAGAGCCATGCAAAAAGGTTATGGGTGCATGCTTTAATTTGGTATCAGAGCTATGCAGAATTTAGTATCAGAGCCATGCAAAAAGGTCATGGGTGCATGCTTTAATTTGGTATCAGAGCTATGCAAAAAGGTCATGGTGCAGTCCGACTATCAGCTTAGACTTTTAGTTGAGATGGAGCACATGCTTTAATTAAGAGAGCTCTGTCGACGGTCAAAGGCAGGTTTGTAGATCTGCGAGACGAAACAATCATAATCTCGAGCTTCGTAAACGCACTCTGATCAAGCATATTCTGCCTCAAGTGTGGCCAACGAAAATTAACCTAAACGGATATATAGCTTCTAAATGTATTCGTTTCGGATATGATATTTTACTGCTAAGTGCTAAGTATTTTATCCTTTGTTCTGATACTGAAGTATGGTAATGATTTTTATCCTTTAATAAATAAAATGTTCTATTGATGTTGGAAACAGAGGGAATACTATATATTTATTCTATATGTCGGAGGTCGGAGGGGAGAACCAGTGCTCCTAGATTTTGTGCCACCTCTTGTTAGTGACCTAGATGATCAAAGATCTAACAAATATGTATATTAAAGCATTTATTATGTTCACCACATCTACTTATTCATACATATATATATATGTGTATGTGTCACATATATGTGCAGTTATATATAGACCTGGCAATTGTTGAAGTGTATTTAATGATTACATAGTAAACCTTAATTAAGTCTTTAATATGGGGCAATAAAGTTACTGGTTAATTAAGATAAAAATTCAACTTCAAATTTGATATTTTAAGTGTTTAACAGAATATTAGTGTTTGTAACAAATCTAAATTTAAATTTACCTCAAATTTGATATTTTAAGTGTTTAACAGATTAAAATTTAATTTTACGTCAAATTTGATATTTTATGATAAAAATTCAACTTCAAATTTGATAGTTTAAGTGTTTAACAGATTAAATTTACTATTTTAATCTCTGAATTAAATTGAGAGAGTTGAACAAATTTTTAAAAGGTTATATAAATGATACATACATGTCAAGAAACTCAATTGATGTTGAAGTAGTGTTGTTAATAATTCTAATAGTAGACCTTAATTTATTTATTTATTTTTTTGAATAGTAGACCTTTATTATGTCCTTAATATGGGATATTGAAATCACTGTCTAGGATAAAGATTCAACTCTAAATATGATATTTAAGTGTGTAACATAACATTAAAGCGTTTGAAACAAATTCAAATTTAAAATTTACATCAAACAATTTAATTTTGGGTCATACTATTTTAATCTCGGAATTAAATAGAGAGAGTTGAAAAGAAAAACTTTATATCAACTACATAAGTCATGTACAAAAAATTCAATTCTCTAGTTTAAAAGAGTAGCTGTTTGGGAAGAAAGACATTCAATTGTCAAAGTGTTTTTAATGATTCAAATAGCAAATTTTAATTAAGTCTTTAATATTGGGCACTTAATTAATATGGGACGGTAGTGAAGTCAACAGTCTGAACAAAAATTTAACTCTAAATTTAATATTTATGTGTGTCAAAGAACGTTAAAGTGATTGTAACGAATCCATACTTAAAACTTAAGTCGAATTATGTTATATTAGTCATATTATATTAATCTCATAATTAAATGAAAAGAAATGAAAAACTTTTTAAAGTTTATATCAACTACAGGTCCTATATATAAGAAATCCAAGTTAATTGTAACTTTATCTTCTTGAAGAGATAAAAAATTGGTGTTCACTACAGTAATATCTTGATAGTAATTTGAGCTGAGTATGCATGTGATTTTCACTACAGTAATATCTTGATAGTAATTTGAGCTGAGTATGCATGTGATTTATTACACACTCATAATAAATATAAAATAACAATTGTATGTATCACTGACAATTTAAATGTTTAATTAATTGAATTGGAAGTTTAGAATATATCATTTAAATATTTAATTGCACAAGGTTACGTAGTTATGGACTAGCTTATTTGGAGTATAAATAAATAATTTGTGTATTTTACACTTAATAATTACTTGACTACTGGGAGAAAGCACATCATACAAAATACCATTACATATATATGTTTACAAATAAAAACAATGTTTCTTAATTAAATTAGAATTTACACCCCTTAATAGAGATATCACATATCAATGTGAGTTAGAATTTGTGAGTCAAACCTAAACTATCATGCAATGGAACATATTAAATAGGGTCAAAATTTGTTTGACTTCAAAAAAGGAAGCCGCGTGAGTTAATCCATGGATTAATTATTTTTAAAAAGTAATGGTAAGTGAATGATATCAACATTGACAAAATGTTTTAGGAAATTACATACCTAACTCCCAACAAATCACTAATTAAATGAAACGATTAAATCAAGACAACTGGATCGCACTTAAACGTGTCTTGCGGTACATCAAAGGTACTCTGCACCTTGGTCTGATCTTCGCCTAATAGCTTCGTCGTCACCAGTGGTCCATGCCTTCTTCGACTCCTATTGGGCCGGCTGCTCAATTCACCAGAAGTCTACTACTGGCTATGTCGTGTTTCTGGGTCCCAACTTGGTCTCATGGTCTTCTAGAAAGCAACGGACCGTGGCTCGTTCCTCAACCGAAGCTAAGTATAAAGCACTTGCAGATGTATCTACTGAGGTCGTATGGATTCAGTCTCTTCTTCGAGATCTGGGATTACATTGTTCCACCACACCGGTACTTTGGTGCGACAACCTCAGTGCAACCTATCTCTGTTCAAACCCAGTGTTTCATGCACGTACTAAGCATGTCGAAGTTGATTATCACTTTGTTCGTGATAAGGTCTCGACTGGAGCTCTTAAAGTTAACTTCGTTTCCATGCATGATCAACTTGCGGATATCTTCACCAAATCTCTTTCAACCTCTTGGTTCGATGACCTTGGTTTCAAGCTTGGTGTTGTTCAATGTCCACCGTCCGCTTGAGGGGGGGTGTATTAGGCAGTTAGTTCTCATGCTAGTTAGTGCTATTCTTTAAGTTCTTTCCTATTAGTGTGCTAGCCTATATATATATATATATATATATATATATATATATATATATATATATATATATATATTGTTTTCAAAAAAAAAAAAAAAAACAAACATGTGATGTGCCGTCTCCTCCTCTTGTTGCTGACACAAACAACAAAACAATGAACATGCATCAATGTTTAACGTTGAGAGTTTATTTATTTATTTATTTTTGTCATAATTGAAGAACCTAATTGACCAATTTTCCTTAAGGGTGTGTTTGGAAACCATGAAAATGACTTGAAAAATATTCTTTAGAAAATAAGTCATTTTTCAGAAAATATTTTAATTTCCCGTGTTTGGTTGCATTCTAGAAAACTGTCTTGGTGTGTTTGGTTCATTTTCAAAAAAATAACCAGAATTGTATAATTAAACATTTTAAAGCTTTTGTTTAGAATATAACATTTATACTATTACTAACAACAACAACAACAACAACAACAACAACAACAACAATAATAATAATAATAATAATAATAATAATAATAATAATAATAAGTGGTAGTATGGTAGTGTCGTGGTGGTGGTGGTAGTGGTGTCAATGTGATGGTGGTGGTGTAGGGGTTGTTATGCCGTGGACTCAGGTCCACATTGCAAGGTGGACCTGAGTCTACATTCACATACACTATACTCTATATTCTATATTCACAATTTGTAAACTTCACATTCACACATTACAGGATTATATGTTTAGTAACTATATTACCACTGTTAAGCATTCACACATTCAAAACTCTATATTCACATGTCCTATACTCCACATTCACAACTTGAGAACTCCACATTCACACATTACAAGACTACAAATTGCTAGAACTTCTTAACTCTATTACAGATTCACACATGCATAACTCTACATTCACGATTTCTATACTCCATATTCACAATTTGAAACCTCCACATTCACACATTTCTTGGCAACTCTACATTCATGCAATCATAAATCTACATTCACGATTTCTATACTCTACATTCACACATTTTTTGACAAACTCTATATTCAGCAATATGTTTACTAATTTAAAAAGAAATAAAAAAAATAGACAAAAACGACGTAGTTTTGGACCCAGGTCCACATTGCAAGGTGGACCCAAGGTGGACCTGGGTCCACGGCATAATTTGCCGGTGGTGTAGTGTTGGTGTGAGAATTGAAAAATAAATTAAATAACTTCCTCCAAAAAAAAAAGTAGAAGTTATTTCCAAGAGAACGAGGTTATTTTTCATTGACCAAACATTTATTTTCCTTTGACTCACATTTTTCACTCTTTAGCAAATACTGAAACCCAAAAAAATAATTTTCAGAAATCATTTTTTTAGTTTTCAAACACACACTAAATTTTTTCAACTAGTGAGAAAAAAAAAACACAAAAAGTTTACATTAAAAGTATAAGAGTTATTATTCAAAAAAAAAAAAAGTATAAGAGTTAGGTTTTGTGGGTTTAATGGAAATTGGTGAACACACATCCAATGACAATGAGCCGTTGGGAAAGTGTACCCAGTGAGCCGTTGTAAAAGCGCAGAGAAGTGCAGTGGCAAATTGGATATTAATTACATTGGGAGGGGCAGTGTAGTCACGCTACCAACAGTGAAACGGACAAAATTTGAATTGAATTTCACATCTTAAAAACCCAACTCCACATGCTCGGATCCTTTCCTTTCAAATCGCTCCACACAATCTCTGTGTTCAACGGATTTCCTAGAGAGAGAAAGAGAAGTGAGAGAGCGGGGGAGGAGGAGGAGGATGACGGGGATAGTGATGGTGACGAGAGGCGGCGGTTGCGGCGGCGGCGGCGGTAACGGCGGCGTTGTGAGTGGTCGGAGCTCACACGGTGGCTCCGACGAGCAGAACCAGCAGCAGCTCTCGCTGTTGGATTTTCTCCTGGCGGCGCTGAGGAAGTCGATGGTGTCGTGCCGGGTGCACCGGCACGAAGAGGTGATGTCCACCGTTCATGCCATGGAGATCGGGTGGCCCACAAACGTCCAGCACATCACCCACGTCACTTTCGACCGCTTTCATGGCTTTCTGGGCCTTCCTGTTGAGTTCGAAGTTGAAATCCCCTGTAGAGTCCCCAGTGCAAGGTTTGTCAACAAACCTTATCCTCACCATCTATTTAATTTTTTTAATCCCCTAATTTCAAATTTTTCTGCTCATGTCTCTTTCCATTTCCTGCAAATCCGCCGCTATCTGTCTCCGTTTTAGTCATAGATCTAACGTCGACCACACATAATTCTGCTTAAGTTGAAATTTTAGTAAAATTCAACCTAATTTAGGTATATTGGTAGGGTGATTGATTCTTAAAAAGGTAAATATTCTCTCTCACTAATGGATCGGAATAAATTTTCGGAGGATAATTGTAAAGTTATAAAGTGAACTTTAAGTCCAGAGAAGTCAGAATCTTCAACAGTTAAAGACATGTGTGTCTTTATGTATCTCCATTTAGATGCCATTAGAGAAACTAAGGTAGTAATAGTATTTATTATCCTCTGAGAAAGCCTAAAACTTTTGATCTAAAAATTTACCTAAAGGGAAAATTGTAATTTTTGTCCCTCCAAAATATGCCAATTATTAATGTTTTATTAGTGGTGTAAATGTTGCCCCTCAATTTTCAAAAACGGTACATATATTGCCCTCCTATAAAGAAGGAGGGGCAATATTTACACCACGTGAGGGGCAATATATGTACCGTTTTTCAAAATTGAGGGACAATATTTACACCACTAATAATTCAGGGGTGACATTGATAATTGACATATTATGGAGGGGCATAAATTACAATTTTCCCTTTACCTAAATAAAACTGAAGAGTATTTTAGATTCTTAGAACTACTTGCACTGATGAGGTTATGTCTTACCTTACCATAAGTCCAACCAGGCGAGAATTTTTTCATGAATTCTCCTTTTGGGACAAAGCCTGAAATGGTTGGTTTTCTGTCATAATCCAAAATCTAACCACCCAAAAGAAAGTTGTATTCTTTACTCAGTTGTATTAATGGCTAAGATGACAACCTTTGCTGCATTGAAGTAGTTCAGTTGGTTGGGAGTCAATGCAAGTGTGCACTGCACCTGCTTCCCTTCATTTCAATAAAGTGGTGGGGAAGGTAGTTTCCCTATCTTCCATATAATAATACAACTGTAAAGACTAAAGTGTTATGAATTTTAGGACTTTAGTCTTTATATTTGGCAGTGATGGGTAATCAATCCTACAGTACTTTGCATGTGCGGCCTGGGCACTCTTACTATATTTGTAGCATGGAACTGTGTATGAAGAAAATCAAAATCAATGTCTGTATAATTATCAATTGAATTTAATTAAAAATTAACATTTGGTGTTCTAAATCTCCTAGAAGTTATATTAAGAAGTTTCTATAAACACCTATTGGTGTATATTAACAAAAATGGCTTCCAAATTTGGTTTTATTTATTTATTTTTAATGTTTTTATTAAATGGTATTGTTTATTTCAAATTCATTTTAATGTGTGTGTATATATATAGCATGTATACTATACATTGTAATGTACTATATTTTTATGTTTCTTTATATATTAATGGTTTTATGGATAATTTACAGTTTCAAATGATTTAAAATGTCTCATGCCCAAGTAAATACCGGTTGATTTTTGAAAAAAAAAAGAGATAAAAAATGGAAAACAAATTTGAAGAAGAAAAAGAAATAATAAAGGGTGCTTGCAAAATAATCACAGAAGAATATAATTATTTACATATTTTGCAATCTTTTAGTTTTATGGATTATAAATTCAAATGAAAGAATTATAATCCTATCATGCCTGGGCACCACTCTAATGATTTTTTAGTTTAGTCATGAAGTATGTAGAACTAGACTTAAAAAAAAAAGTACCACTTTGCTACCCTCTGAATAAGACACCAAGGTAAACTTCCCAGTCTAGAATGGCTTTAGGGATAACACTAGCTCTAGATACAAGTCATTGCTTACTTCTCAAATAACAGCCCTTCTAGGTTTACTTTTCATATTCTTGATTCTTGAGCTTCTGAAACTTTTACTCTTGGAATTTATTTGTACTTAAAGCTGACTGCAAAAGTATAACTAGATTTGTAAATATCAAGTAAATTATTAAATTGCGTTTATGCCCTGTTAATGAACTTCAGCGTGACAGCATCTTTGTTGATCGTGCTAATCTTTTTGCACATAATATTGCAGCGTGAGTGTCTTTGGTGTCTCAGCAGAATCAATGCAGTGCTCATATGATACCAGGGGCAATAGTGTCCCGACCATTCTCTTGTTGATGCAAGAACGTTTGTATACGCAAGATGGTCTGAAGGTAAGCGGAATGTTTGTATAATCTTCATTAGAATTGAAAGTATTTTTCTTAAAATATATATTGCATAGGAGTACTTGTAGAACAGAAGGTAGAATGTGAAAGATTACTCATACAAACTTCCTGGATGAATTGTATAGGCAGAAGGCATTTTCAGAATAAACCCGGAGAATAGCCAGGAGGAGCATGTAAGGGACCAACTAAATAGAGGCATTGTGCCTGTTGACATTGATGTACATTGTTTAGCAGGTCTTATCAAAGCCTGGTTTCGTGAGCTCCCATCAGGTGTGCTAGATGGACTTTCTCCCGAGCAGGTTTTGCAATGCAATACGGAGGAGCAGTTTGTTGAGCTAGTGAAACAATTAAAACCAACTGAAACTGCATTGCTCAATTGGGCAATTGATCTAATGGCTGACGTAGTTGAGCAAGAGGAATTCAACAAAATGAATGCCCGAAATATCGCTATGGTTTTTGCTCCAAATATGACTCAGGTATGTTGGTGAATGATTCCATTGTTTATAAATTTGAAACTTGTGTACATTATGGAACACACAATTGACTTCTTGTTGTGGCCAGATGTCTGATCCACTGACCGCCCTAATGCACGCTGTCCAAGTGATGAATTTGCTGAAGACCCTGATAACAAAAACCCTGCGAGAGCGTGTGGAGGCATCGGGGGGATACTCGCCCATGTCATCTCATTCATCTGATGGGGGGCAAACTGACCAGGATTGTGACACTCAACAAGAAGTCGAGAGTAGCTGTGGATCAGCAGGGCCAGCATCAGACGACGATGAGCAACCCCACTATGGCTACAGCAGCGAAGACCGAGACGAAGTTGAGTCATTGAGCGAGATAGAAGACTGCTTCTTGCGACAATTGGACGAGAATGAGAGCGCAAAGAATGGATTCCGGAAACAGCTCGAAGGAATCTTGTGCAGAGATCTTGTTAGTCCCAGCAATGGCCCAACCTTGATGATTTGCAACTCTTCTTTTTCGTTTTCTGATAGTAAAGTGGGGAGTTCCGGTTTGAGCACAAGCGACGGGGAGGAGGACTCACGAGCAAGTTCCGTGGCACTGGGGCCTAAGGTTGATGTGCACAGATTACCCGAAGTCTGTGGAAGCTCTAACGAAGACAACACGATAGAATCTACTGGTGCAGTACAGCCAGAGTGCTCCTAATGTAACTGTGTGATCTCTAGTATTTAGGATTTTTTTTACCCCTCTACCATTCACAAATATACTGTTGGTAGTGAACTAACGGTTGATATTGTAAATTGGCTGGCATGACCTGCTTTGCTTGTGATTGATCATCTGATGGTGCATAGGGTTCAGTTTAGGGCTGAACTTGTATGTGTAATGTGTTAGTTATTCTTCATTTTCAGTTTAGGGCTGAACTTGTATGTGTTAGCTAATCATCATTTTGAGTAACAAAGGATTTCTATGCTCAAACTGAATATCTTTGATTTATAGCCAATTAAATTTGAACCAGATCTTTGATTTATTAGTTTTTTTTTTTTTTTTTTGTTTTTTTTTTTTTTAATTTTTGGGTTCAACATAATGAGGAGGTTTATAATACCACCTGTGATCCTCCGAGTATGCAGGTTTTGCCACCTATAGTCTTAAACTTTAAGATTGACCATCGGTGTCCTCTGAGTTTCAAAATGTTACCACCTATAGCATGAAAGGACATGTTTTTTGCCCCTTCATTTACACGATGTTAACCGAGCAAATTAATGGTTGGATCACGATTGGTAACATTTTGAAATTCGAAAGACCATGATTGGTAACATTTTGAAACTCAGAGGACCACAAATTGTCAATTTTAAAGTTTAGGACTATAGTGGTGACATTTTGAAACTCGGAGGACCAAATATGATTACTTTTAAATATAATGACTATAGGTGGCAAAATCAGCATACTCGAAGGACCACAGGTGGTATTAACTCTTTATTAGAAAATCGTCAAATAGACCTTCGAACTTTGACTGAAAAGTCAATTAGCCCCCTCAATTTTTTAAAGGTATAATTACACCCATTAATAATTCATTTTAATGCAATGAAGCCCAAAAACCGATTAATGACTTGTTATCACAGGTCATTAGGGATCCGCCCACCCTCGGGTCAATTTTCAGGCAAAAAAGTGACCGGTGAACGGTCGCTGGTCACGGAGAAGGCAACCACCGCCATATTATGATCATAATTTAGTATTTCATCCTAATTAACCCTACAAATATAACAAAATTGCCAATAGGTTAAATTCCGCCATATTTACGCAGAGTTAACTACAAGTTTTTTATTTTTTTGGTAAATTCACCGGGTCTTTCTCCGTCCTGGGAAACGGTTCGGGTTCACCTGCGTTTGCTTCGGGAGGCATGAGAGCTGATCCAGGAGAAATCGTCACCGCGTTCACTCCGGGAGGCATGAGAGCTGATCCAGGGGAAATCGTCACTTGTTGGAATCAAACTCAAGTTCTCCCAAAATTCTTTCCCACAAAGAGAGCTCACTTGTCACTTGAGCTACCCCATTAAAGCCTAATCAAACAAATTAAACAAAACAATGATAGACAATCCTTAGGTATACTCCCAGTAAAGTTGGTTAGTACTAAAACTCCATTAAAAACCAACTCCTTAAACAGAGTAGCGTCGCAATGAGACTAGTAGCAACAAGGCTTTTAAGCCAAGGCTAGAGAACTAGTATTCCCAAGAAACTTCCTTAATTCATGTGTTCTCATATTTGAAATAAAATCATTTGGTTGATCTATAAGAATGTAGGTTCACCTATGGATAAGGCTTTGATAGGGAATATACCCCGGATATACTCCCCTGCGTGTTACGTATTTCATGCGTATACGAGTATATGAATACGGGTATTAGCTTGGCCTATAAAAGGGACTCTCACCCTTCAAACATGGGACTTTTGGACTTTTGGCTCCTGTACTCTCCCTCTCTCTAGAATATCTCTCTAATACATTGAATAAAAGACATGAGAGCTTCTTCAGGCTATTTCTCCATGATATCTCTACTTTTCAGATACACTCTTTACATATGTTTATGGCAGTTTTCCCAGACATGAACTTTAATTGCAATAATGTGCATGGATGTAATTATAATGTGCATTGGAACTTTGGTATTAGTTTAAAACATTTGCTTCAGTTGGTATTAGCTTCACGGAAGGAGCACTTTGGCATCGGCGGTGGACTAAACATGATCAAGAAAACATCTTCATCAGTTCCGAACCGGTGGTTGTGCAGAACTTCGCAAGCTGCTCCTATTTTATTTCCCTACATTATGAATGTAATTATAATTTACAAATTGTATGGTTTCTAGTTTTGTAGTAGGAGTAGTTGGAGCAAACAAATGTATATAGAAAAAGTCCGGTTAGGTCGGTCCATCCACCACCGGCATTGTAATCCCGAGGTCAGATCTCGGTATAATCAGTTACGACGGCGGTCGGAAAAAAACGCAACGGGAGCAAGGTGCCCGTTATGGTCCTCAGACCAATCTTTGTGGGAGCAAGGTGCCCACTACGGGAGTAAGGGGCCCGTTATGGTCTTCGGACCGATCTTTGTGGGAGCAAGGTGCCCAGTACGACGGCGGTCGGAAAAAACGCTACGACCGAAATGTCGGAAAAAACTACGGGAGTAAGGTGCCCGCTCGGTCCTCGAACCGATCTGTTACGACGGCGGTCGGAAAAAACGCTACGACCGAAAAGTCGGAAAAAACTACGGGAGTAAGGTGCCCGCTCGGTCCTCGAACCGATCTGTTACGACGGCGGTCGGAAAAAACTCTACGACCGAAAAGTCGAAAAAAACTACACTCTTTGCACCAACGAGGAAGAATTACCCTCGTTTGCTTTTCTTTGTAAATTGTACATGTGTGCTAAGTCCGGTTAGGTCGGCATTACCACCACCGGCCCGATTAGGTTGGCGTTGACACGATAAGCCCGAGACAGTATCTCAGAATAAGCCCTACGTAGTAGGCAATTCAGCCCGCCAGGTCGGTAGTCCGCCCCGGGCAAATACAATCCCCTGATTGGTGAAATCCGATCCCTCGATCGGTAGAGTTTGGACGACCCCTGTAGTCCAAAAGACCGTGCTTAAGGTTGTACTCTTTTTCCTTGACTATGATTTTTTCCCGTTGGGTTTTTTCTTAGTCCAAGGTTTTTTAGCGAGGCAACCAGCATAGGTCACAGACTATATGGTCAGCTTTCAGCCCGAACTCTTCTTCGTTGACGCTTAAAGTTGTGCTCTTTTTTCCTTGGCTATGATTTTTTTTTCCCACTGGGTTTTTCCTTAGCCCAAGGTTTTTAACGAGGCAACTAGCGTGAGTCGCGGACTGTAAGGCCAGTCTTCCATCCCGACCCCTTCCTTGTTGACTCGACGTCAGGACTCGGACTGGGGGGCTACTTGATAGGGAATATACCCCGGATATACTCCCCTGCGTGTTACGTATTTCATGCGTATACGAGTATATGAATACGGGTATTAGCTTGGCCTATAAAAGGGACTCTCACCCTTCAAACATGGGACTTTTGGACTTTTGGCTCCTGTACTCTCCCTCTCTCTAGAATATCTCTCTAATACATTGAATAAAAGACATGAGAGCTTCTTCAGGCTATTTCTCCATGATATCTCTACTTTTCAGATACACTCTTTACATATGTTTATACATGGGATGAATTATCCATATCAGGCTTTAAATAGGGTAATACTATGAAGATTTTTATGTACTTTATGTGCTTTAAGATTTTTTCAAAGAAGCACGAATGGAGTAATAACTGAAGACTAAGAATATGCGTAATCAAGGCACTAATTCACCTAAAAAGCACTAAATCATGCATAATAGGCATTTAATTCAGACTTAAAAGGCTCTAAATTCAGTCTTAATGAACATGTTTTTCTAAAGGCATGACTATAACAGTCAAATAATTATTGCAATAAAGAGAGATATATAGCATGCCCAGATTATGCATATTACTAACTCATGTTCCACAATTAATTATTTAAATTGCAACACTTAATACAATTTCAACTAGGGACCATGGTCGCTGGCGTCAACAGAAGGGAGGGAAGACAGCAGTGACGTCACCGGAAAACCAGCTTCGCCACCGCCGCCTAGCCTCGATGCAACGCCAGCACCAGCGCCCGCCGCCTTCCGTCAGCAGCTGCGACGTGAACCATCCACCGCCATCCTGCCTGCAACCGCGACGTAAACCAGTCGTGCCAACGTTGCCGTCGCATGCCAGCTTTTTCCCATCGTCTTCCTCCGTCTCTTAAGGTTGCCGACGAACAAAAATCCGGCGTGAAGGCAGTGCGAAGATAAACGACGTAGCAGTAGGAAGAATCCCATTGAAAATATTTTTCAGCAGCCCAACTCATCCCATTGCAAAAAATATTCAAATATGTATCTCAATTATACAATGTATACAACATATTCAAATATTATATATATGCAATTAAAAGAACCAGACATAGATTATACACGCCCTGATACCACATGGTAACATAATATGTGATAATAAGGATCGTACTAACCTCCAGCCATAACTCTGAATCAATGAAGGTTGAGTGATCTGGACTGCTGCCGAGTTTACATAAGTATTTTATCCATTACTTCTACTCAACTCTCTCTAGATGATGTATGAGGAATGTAGTGTGAGCAGTGAGAGGACTTGTAACCTTATATAACCACTAGCCATCATTGTGGTTGTCCTATATCAATAGGACAATAGGTCTCCTAAACCATAACAAGACTTCTAATCATAAACGAAGTCTAGCTATTAGGTTATTAAATTAGTGTTGCACCACATATCAAACATTTAATATTATCATAACTTATCCTAATGTTATAATAATAACACTAGGAAAACGTTACAGTAACTACGTACGAAATGCCACTATTATATTAATTATGAAATTAAGAAAGGATTTATTAATTGGAAATTGCATAAGTTGTAGAAATAGCATAATGTGATCTGAAGTGTGGGGAAGGGAGTGATTAATAAGTGGAATTAAATTATGAGTTTTATTAGTGCCCCAATTGCACTCTTCAAAATCTCCACCATTCCATATTACCATCATTATTATTTATTAATAATCAATAAATCAAATGTTAGTTGGTTGGTTGAAGCACATGCGCCTTAACCTCAGAAATATAATGGGGTTTGGTAACTCTTAATGCCTTCAATCCATACATGATTCTTAACCCACGTTTGCAGTGGCATTGTAATAGTACAAATGATACACGGTCCTTTGTTATTGGCTATATTATTTATCAAAAATACACTTAGCCTATATCTAGTTTTTTATTAGTGTTTGGACCCTCAGCCAGTCTGTCCACCAGTGCCGATAGTGAAGCTGTGCCAGCGGACGCTGTCTCAGACAACAAGCTTTCAACAAGGAATTAGTCCACCCATTTAAATTGTGTGGCTAACAGAATTTTAAGGATTGTGGCTCTCTTTTATTCAAGGAGTTTTTCAGATCTAAAATTGTGAAGGTTGTTAAAGGATGCTACACTATATAAAGGAAGGCACTTGAAGTTCTAAATAACACCTTGACACATGATACAAGTTGAGAGCTTTCACACGTGAATATTAAGAAGATCTTTTGAAGAATTAATGGCGTTCTGTTCCTGTCTTTGATGCTGTCGTTGATGTTGAGTCAAGGTGAAGAATTGAAGAATTCTTGGCTTGTAGTTTTGTCAATTCAAAAGTAGATGTTGAAGGTTGTGTGTTGGTTGTGAACCTTTGTATGTTGGGTTGTATTCTAACTTTTGTAAACCTTGGTGCATCTAGTGGATTGGGCAAAAGCTGAGTAGCCCCGCAGATGTAGGAGTTATAGCTCCGAACTGCGTGATCAATTCCTGTGTCCGGGTTCTCTTTCTTTACTTGCGTTTTTATTCTTGTTTTTCTTTTAGTTTATCTAATCTGGACTAAAACCTATAAAAACGTTAAATAATTCCTGAACCCGTAAAGTTTTGCATTCAAGATCCACGAAGTTATTTCAATTCTCTGTGGCATGCATTCTCTTTGCACATTCTTATTAAAGAATATAATTACATGGCAAAAACTGGTGTGAGACCGTCTCGCCGTTAGATGGGTCTGATCAAAATGAAAATGTGATACTTATACGCACAAATGTCATACTTATATGCTCAAATGTAATACTAATTAGGAATAAAAAAAATTTATCACTTATAAGGGTAAATGTAATACAAGGGAAAATATAATACTTTTAAAAGTATACAATTTTTTCACTTTGTGGGTTGTTCATTTACTGAGTTTAATGTAGGGCGGATGGTTGTATATTTTGGCTTGAGTAAATGTTTAGTTTGGTGTCCTTTGTGTTTTTAATGGTATATGCCCATTGCATGTGGTATGTCTCTTATGCAACACTGTAATTGATTTGGTGCAACGCCGAAAAGCATTGATGCATTCAAATACATCAATGAATGCTTTCAAAACATTGCATGTTTCATTTTGAAGCAATTGTGGCACTGTCCAATCACATATATATCATTGTTCACTTTTGTTGCGCTACATTCGTTTGTGCAATGCATAAGGAATTAAGGAGTATATGTTAATTGCACAACATTAAGTATACTAATGCGCAACACAACTCATTGCAATTCACAACATTCCTAAAACAATTGCACTACGTTCATTTGTGCCATGCACTTGAATATATATTGGTTATATAAATGCACATCAAAAAACAATGCAATGGACAAAAATTATTATTCTAAACATGCACTCGAATGTCGAATATATATTGGCCCCCTACTACGAGTCGTTCTTTGGAAGGCCCACATGTTTTTTCTTTACCCTATTACATTGTAGTATCTGTTCATAGATACTTTATCAAGCTGATGAAGCACAAAGAGTCAATTCGACTCCAATAAGGCTCAATCTCATAACATTTCATATGGAAGAGTCACTACATGAGCACAAGGTGCTTGGACCACATGTTATTTAATCAATTTCTACAAATATTGTGCACCACCGTCGACACATTAAGAATTGCGGGACGTACATCTCCGCTTTGTTTCTCCCGGTCGTTGGCGTCTCCATGCATGGTGCTACTGTCTACCGGCCATTATATTGTGTAGGCGAGATGGTATGTAGTTTATCGGATGGCAAATTGAGAGAAAATCACGGTTTATCGGATGCCTACAACCTCCTTTATTCCTAATTTTCCCTTCCGTGCATCTTCTTTCCTTTAGATACGCACGGATCTCTTTTAATCTTGGGATCTGTTCAAAAAAAAAAACCACAGTTATGAATTTGTGTGTATATATATATATATATATGTGTGTGTGTGTGTATGATCAAATAAAAGCTACAGCTTCCACGAGAACATGTAAACTATCTATTGTGCATCTTGTCGGTTCTAAAATTTTGTATATAGAGTTCTAAAATTGTGAACACATAGTTCTAAAATTGTGAATAGATCGAGTTCTAAAATTGTATTGTGAACAGGGACCCGAGTAGGTGGACTCGTGTCCATTGCATAATTTGCCATCTTTGTAATGTTTAATTGTGCGTTTGTAAATAAGTGATTGTTCATCCCGAAAACACCTATTTCTATAATTATTTTTGTAATTGCGATTGTGCATCTTGTAATGGTTGATTGTGCAATTCGTATGAGAGTAGTGGTTCTCATTTGATCTTGAAAATATCTAACAAATCATAAGTATTTTTTAAATACGGTGACAATTTTGTAAATAACTCAAACTTTGAAGTGTAAGTAACATGGACAAGTGTGCAAGTAAAATGTGCAAATAATATCACTGTAAAGTGCAATTATTTAGTTAATTACACTATAGAGTGCAAATTGGTATTAAATTGTCTACAATAAGTATTACAATTTCTTTCAAAAGTAGTATTTCATATATACATATTACAATATTTACATTAGAATTACACTTTGTAAGTATCACATACAATTTCAATTATAAGTATTACAATATTTATCGTTAGTAACAAGTCTATTACCCTTAGTATTATTACAATTTCACATATAATAAATATTACAATATATATTATATTATAAGTAACAATTTATTTATTTTAAATTAGTATTAAATTTTATGTAATAAGTATTATGACTTCTATCATAACTCATAAGTAACAAACAACTATATATTCTAGATCTAATTCAACCCCTTTCACAAATTAAGATTCGTAAGACGATTTTTACATGGTTGAAAAAACCGCTAGGCGCTCCTCGGGCGCTCGGGGAGCGCCTAGCGCCTAGAACGCCTAGGCGGGGATTAATCGGCGCCTAGGCGCTAGTGTATTTTTTTATGTTACTTTTTATTTTAAAGAAATTTGTTTAAGTATTTTCAATTTTTTAAAGACTAATAATTATAAATTATATAATACTTTAAAAGTTAATACTAAAATATTAAGTATTAACCTAAAAAAATATCTAGAGTTTGTACAATTTAAGGTTATTTCGCTCAAAACGATGTTGTTTTGAGTGAAATAATCTATTAAAAAAAGAAGAACAATAGTTAATTGCCTGACTAGGCGGCCTAGTCGGTGCCTAGGAGGCTTAGGCGGTCAGCGCCTAAGCAGCCTAGGCGGTGTTTAGGTGGCCTAGGCGGTCGCCTAGCCGGCCAGCCGCCTAGACCACCATTTAAAGTGATACGTTAGGCGGTCGACTGGCGCCTAGTGCCTAGGCGGGAATTAATCGGCGCCTAGGCGGGATTTTTGCAACACTACGATTTTACATAGGTGTGACTCTATTGTTTTATAATCAAGGATTTTTTTTTTTTTTTGAAGAGGATAATCAAGGATTTATTAATATGAAATTGCAGAAGTTCTAGAAATAGCCTAATGTGACGTGCGGCCGTGCGGGGAAGGCCGTCATTAATTAGTGGAATTAAATATTGAGTGTTTTTAGTGCCACATTTCATTTTCATTTATCATATTATTAGTAATTAATAAATCTAATCCAAATTAAATTAGGGTGTACAAAATAGTTATAGGATATAAGGTTGTCCTTATCCTTGCAATATTCTTTCACTTTTAAAATTTTCACATCACTAAATTTTTAATTTCTTTACAATTTTTTTTTTTTACATCTCAGCAAGGTTACCTTTTGTCAGGTTAACAAATTTGCAGGTTAACAAACTTGCTGCAGTAGTAAGTTTGTTAACCATGTCATCATATAAAAAAAATTATTTTTCAATCTGTCACCTTATTTAGTAAGGGGAAGATCAGATTGACTAGGATAAGGACAAGCTAAGATTTGATTCTTACCAAAAATTAAAAAGTAATTAAGGTACTAGAATACAAGAATTTAAAATTTATAGACCAGTTTTTTTTTATTTTTATAATAATTTATAGACCAGTTAGAAACATATTTTGCAATTTACATTTTTTTCATGAAATTTTTAGGATAGAAGCGATGGTGGCTTCAAAGTTGGGTGAATCAATAAATCAAATGTTGGTTGGCTGCAGCAGATAGATACGCCTTCTTAATGGGTTTGGTAATTCTTAATGTCTTCATACTTGTATGATTGCTTATCCACTCTGATCTTGCTGTGATTCGGTATGGAATATGGATGGCATGCATTCCCTTTCCGCATTTTTTCAAACGAAAATAAAATTGCCATTTTCAATTTCAGAGAACGATTTTTTTTTTTTTTTTTTGGAGCTGAAAAAAAAAACATCTAACACTTGTAAATTTAATACTTCGCTTATAATGGACATCTTTGCAAACAAAACTTGAACACATAGCTTAGCCATACTAATAAAACATGCACAACATTGCCCCACAAAATGCAGTGCATTGTACCTTGAGAGTACGCACAATCGCACATGTGTACAACATTTTATAAGTCCAAACCTTAAGGGGGCGTTTGGTTCACGGAATGTTAGATTACCTTAGGGAATATTAGATTGCTGGGAATATTAGATAACTGAGAATGTTAGATTCCTGTGTTTGGTTTAAAATTGATGTAGGTAAATAAGGAAACAGAAATAAGATAAATTGATTAAAATGTCAAAAGCTCAATATTAGAAATAAAATAAGGGAATGTGAGATTACCTAAGAAATCGGGGTGTATCTCACATTCCCTTCCAATAACTAAAAACTTCATCGGGAGGTTATGTTACATTCCCTGGGAATCTTACATAACTTGAACCAAACAGGAGAATCTTATATTACCAAGCAAATATAACCTTAGTTATCTTATATAACTTGAACCAAACGCCCCCTAAATATCTAAACTAACCCTAAATCCCTAATCTCTAAACATTAACACCTAAAACCCACAAAACTGACCATGCGGTGCACAGTTGACACCCCAACCAATGCACATACCAATGTCATACGATGCACCATANTGTAATGGGGTAATTTTGTACATTTTTTCCTCGAATGGAGTTTATTTATGCGTTATACACTTATACTCCTTGATTTTAGGGCTATTTATCTAGTAAGTTTCGTCTTTTTCGTCTGGAGTTCTCGACGCCTCTCTTTGCTCTCCGTCTGGGATTTTTCGTTACTACTCGCATGGCTTAAGGTTTGTTTGTTTTTTTTTTTTTTTTTTGGTTCATTGGTTTATGCTTTTGATTAGGTTTGTTGATGGATCTGCAATTTTAGGAGGGTGTGCATCGTAGAGCGTTGAGTTGTGCATTGGGGCGCTAGGTGTGGTGCAATGTAGGGTTATGGATTGCATTTTAGTTGGAGGGTGTCAACTATTGCTATTAGCATGAGGTTATGTGTTGGGGGGGGGGGGGGGGCGTTCTTTTCTTCTTTTATTGTTGGGAGATTTTTTCAAGGAGTGGTGCATTGCAAGATGTGACTTGTGAGGATGTGCATTGGTGCGGCTTATTATGGTGCATCGTATGACATTGGTATGTGCATTGGTTGGGGTGTCAACTGTGCACCGCATGGTCAGTTTTGTGGGTTTTAGGTGTTAATGTTTAGAGATTAGGGATTTAGGGTTAGTTTAGATATTTAAGGTGTGGACTTATAAAATGTTGTACACATGTGCGATTGTGCGTACTCTCAGAGGTACAATTGTGCATTTTGTGGGCAGTGTTGTGCATGTTTTATTAGTATGGCTAAGCTATGTGTTCAAGTTTGTTTGCAGTAAAGATGTCCATTATAAGCGAAGTATTAAATTTACAACTGTTAGATGTTTTTTTTTCAGCTCCAAAAAAAAAAAAAAATCGTTCTCTGAAATTGAAAATGGCAATTTTATTTTCGTTTGAAAAAATGCGGAAAGGGAATGCATGCCATCCATACCGAATCACAGCAAGATCAGAGTGGATTAGCAATCATACAAGTATTGAAGACATTAAGAATTACCAAACCCATTAAGAAGGCGTATCTATCTGCTGCAGCCAACCAACATTTGATTTATTGATTCACCCAACTTTGAAGCCACCATCGCTTCTATCCTAAAAATTTCATGAAAAAAATGTAAATTGCAAAATATGTTTCTAACTGGTCTATAAATTATTATAAAAATAAAAAAAAACTGGTCTATAAATTTTAAATTCTTGTATTCTAGTACCTTAATTACTTTTTAATTTTTGGTAAGAATCAAATCTTAGCTTGTCCTTATCCTAGTCAATCTGATCTTCCCTTACTAAATAAGGTGACAGATTGAAAAATAATTTTTTTATATGATGACATGGTTAACAAACTTACTACTGCAGCAAGTTTGTTAACCTGCAAATTTGTTAACCTGACAAAGGTAACCTTGCTGAGATGTAAAAAAAAAAATTGTAAAGAAATTAAAAATTTAGTGATGTGAAAATTTTAAAAGTGAAAGAATATTGCAAGGATAAGGACAACCTTATATCCTATAACTATTTTGTACACCCTAATTTAATTTGGATTAGATTTATTAATTACTAATAATATGATAAATGAAAATGAAATGTGGCACTAAAAACACTCAATATTTAATTCCACTAATTAATGACGGCCTTCCCCGCACGGCCGCACGTCACATTAGGCTATTTCTAGAACTTCTGCAATTTCATATTAATAAATCCTTGATTATCCTCTTCAAAAAAAAAAAAATCCTTGATTATAAAACAATAGAGTCACACCTATGTAAAATCGTAGTGTTGCAAAAATCCCGCCTAGGCGCCGATTAATTCCCGCCTAGGCACTAGGCGCCAGTCGACCGCCTAACGTATCACTTTAAATGGTGGTCTAGGCGGCTGGCCGGCTAGGCGACCGCCTAGGCCACCTAAACACCGCCTAGGCTGCTTAGGCGCTGACCGCCTAAGCCTCCTAGGCACCGACTAGGCCGCCTAGTCAGGCAATTAACTATTGTTCTTCTTTTTTTAATAGATTATTTCACTCAAAACAACATCGTTTTGAGCGAAATAACCTTAAATTGTACAAACTCTAGATATTTTTTTAGGTTAATACTTAATATTTTAGTATTAACTTTTAAAGTATTATATAATTTATAATTATTAGTCTTTAAAAAATTGAAAATACTTAAACAAATTTCTTTAAAATAAAAAGTAACATAAAAAAATACACTAGCGCCTAGGCGCCGATTAATCCCCGCCTAGACGTTCTAGGCGCTAGGCGCTCCCCGAGCGCCCGAGGAGCGCCTAGCGGTTTTTTCAACCATGTAAAAATCGTCTTACGAATCTTAATTTGTGAAAGGGGTTGAATTAGATCTAGAATATATAGTTGTTTGTTACTTATGAGTTATGATAGAAGTCATAATACTTATTACATAAAATTTAATACTAATTTAAAATAAATAAATTGTTACTTATAATATAATATATATTGTAATATTTATTATATGTGAAATTGTAATAATACTAAGGGTAATAGACTTGTTACTAACGATAAATATTGTAATACTTATAATTGAAATTGTATGTGATACTTACAAAGTGTAATTCTAATGTAAATATTGTAATATGTATATATGAAATACTACTTTGAAAGAAATTGTAATACTTATTGTAGACAATTTAATACCAATTTGCACTCTATAGTGTACTCCATTCGAGGAAAAAATGTACAAAATTACCCCATTACACCCACCACTTAAATATTAAAAAAGGATAATTAAATAAACATTCAATCTTAGCCATCATATATTGTCTAATGGGCATGTGTACACAGGTTGCCTTTTCAGGCTTATTTTGTGGTGTCCTCTTATGCGTGAGAGAGAGACTTAATATTATAAGATTCAAACTCATCAAAAAGTGAAATTGTATATATACTAGTGCAAAGTAAACTCACATCACTTTTTCAACGTGAGACAAATGCTATCACAAAATTAACCTTCCAACTCGATTTTACCCATCTCAAATGAGCACACTAGTCATTGCAATGACTTTGAAAAGTATCATAGGACTTGTATTTAAAAAGCCCAAAACATATAATGTTGTGCGACAAGCTTGACCGAAAAGGTATTGGCAAAAATCAAATTCCTGACCTTTAGATACGATAATCATGTTTCATCCACCCAATCACCCCTTTCAAGATTTCTAAATATATATTTGTTTATAATGGTCAAGTGTCCTTGGAAAGTAATTAATTCACAAAGCTATAACTCTATTGAAGACACCAAAATTTAAATATGAGCTTATGAAGGTTAAAAAAAAAACTAACGAATTTGTCCAATAATTATTTTCAGCGACTATATCTTACCCATATATAAAGGTTGAATCCCCAACTCTAATTCATCAACTACATCTCATTAAAAGGGTGGAATTAAATATTTCAGTGTTAAAATTAATATCGCAATTCTTGTGGATTAGGGGACTTGGATGCTCAAATTGGTTAATAAACAACTTAATTATTTTGGGTTTTGTGACTTTTGTTGTTGGTTTTTTTACCCATTCCAGGGAATGGCATGGGAACCCAGTTCTGCGGCGGACTTGCATATTCAAAGGTGTAATTTGAAAGAAAGCAAAGACTAGTATGAAGGTAAGCAGACGCCTAGCTTTTGACATAAGAAAATTGACAAATCGGGAGGTTTAGCAAGAAAATAACCAAAGCGTCCAACAACCAGTTAGTATAGCCACCATCATTGGAAAAAAGAGCCATTCATATACCATATAAAGTAATTAAAAAATAAAACATAATTCAATTGTTTTTGCTAAACGCTTGTATATTTTTGTAGAAAAAAATATCATTTATATCACATCATATCATGTACATGTTAGAGTGATGGATCTCATGCATTATACTTACTTTGTAGTAGGTCATCTAATAAGTAGGTGATATTAACCATTTAACTACATCACGTCTCGAATCGAGCAGGGCTTAACTCGGTTGATGCCCCAAAGACTAGACTTACCACAAAATTCATTGACTATCTGGTTACCATATCCTACTTAAAACCAATTAATGATAAGTAAGTGAATATTAACCATTTAATTACGTCCCTTACTTACTTTTTTTCTTCCCAAAAAATATCACATCCCTCACGCCACGTTTTTAATCGAGTAGGAGCTGAACTCGAGTAACTCAGCTGACGCCGAATATAGAGTATCCTCATTAGGACATTTTAGGAGGGTTTTTTTTTTCTTTTTAACTTTTGGCTTAGTTGTGAAAGTGAGAGATGAGAGATGAGAGGTGAGAGGAGAGAGAGAAAAATACATTCAGTAAATAATGATTTTTTTTGAGATCAATAGAAGAAGAAAAAAAAAAAAAAGCAATCAAAAAGAGTTTTTGGGCGCACCTGCTGCTCGTGCACTGCATGCGCCCACATGTCGCACATAAAAGGGCTCCAATTTTTATTTTTCTTTTGCTTTTGATATTTTCTCTTTTTTTTAAAAAAAAAAAATTTATTTTCCTACACTTCTATCCTACATGAGATCTCAAAAGGAAAATAATATTGTATCTCAGGGAGTAAAACTCCCGCCACGTGTCTTTATTTTACTGTAGCCCACGTGATTTGGAATGAATCAAAATTGACACATAAGCAGGGAGTATAAAGTTGAATAGAATGTGGAAGTATGTATAGTATTACTCATCTGGGTGAAAATAATTCTAACTGATGCGCTTGCTGTTATTGAATTATAAGATTTCAATGCCATTGAAGGAATAAAATAAATTACATAGCAATTGGTATTGGTTTGATACCGTATCGTAGCTTTCCCAATTTTGAGATACAGCTTCGTTTAATTCAATGTTATGTACACTTGCAGCCCAAGCCATGTCTAATCTAAAATGAAGTAATAAGGTTTTTAGGAATTGAAGGAAACAAAAAATAAAAGAGAACAGAAAAAATTGAAGCAATAATAATCATGTGTTCTTCCGATATGATCCTCCACAACAGTCCACACAAATTGGATCTCATCTGCTGCTCCAAAACCAAAGCAATCCAAACAATTTTAAATCTTATTATTATGATGCCAAACAAGCCTCCCAGAATAGCCTATCCCTGTCCTTTTCATTCACCAACTCTACAGAACCACCCTGCACCTTCGATGATGATTCCTTCTGTTTCAGTTGCGGCCCCACTCCTCCTCGATTCTCGCTCTGGTTAACTTCGTCTCCGTCTTCTTCGTCTTCTTCGTCTTCATCTTCTTCGCCGCCATTCTCAACACAACAGCTAGATCCCAGCCGCTCCTCTTCGCCGGAGAAGAGACGAATGCTCTGTGCGTCGGAACTGTCGCAGCTGCACGATTGCGCATCGTCGTCGGCCCAAAAATCCTCCGTAACGGAAGAGCTAACAACCTCGGACGAATCGCCGGTGACCTCGAACAGAAAGAAGCGAGAGACGTCGACGGCGACGCTCGACATTTTCCGGTCCGGCTGGGCGAGCGGAAGGAGAAGAGGAGAGACGAGAGAGCGTTAATGGAGATCAGTGATCATGATTATTAAGAATAATGGTGTTGAGTGAGAGAATGGAAATTAGGGATGTGAAGATTTGGGAAAAGGGGGTTTGGGAAGGATAGATATAATAATAGCATTTTAGAAAGTTTTATTTGTTTCTAGAAAAACAGGTCAGGTGTAGGCTTGAAGGCAATCAAGCAAGCGTTCAAGCCCGCCCCCCAGAGGCGTTTTCTTAATTCTCGGTCTTCATTAATCAATCACGGGGAAGTTACGAATTCAGTAACTTACTTTTCTACATGTGTGTTAATAAAATAATGTTATTCATAACAAAAAAAAAAAATTGACAATTTCTTTTATAAAATCGAATCTTCATTCGTGTGACGAGTTAGGTTGTTAATATGTCTTACATTTTCTTACACAAGTATTAAAATTTTCATTATAATTAATTTTTCAAGTCTTAATATTTCATTTTGATTTAAAAGTATAACATTTTTCGTCATAAATATTACATTTTCTCTCATAAGTAATAATTAAACAATTTACTTATTAGTATCATTTTTTTTCATTAGTAACTCTTTAACTCTAATAGGACGTTTTGGTTGGAGGTAATTACAATTCTATTCCCACATAATTTCGAACGATAAATAAATTCCTTCGTTTGGTTGGAGGGAATTCTAATTCAGTGGAATTGCAACTCTTTTGTTTTCATGAAATTAGAATCTCATGTCTAATCTTGGTATTTCAATTTCTTGATTTTTAGGAAGAAAAAGGATATAACTTTGTGAGAAAATTACCCCTCTTTTTAACTTAAAATTGATGTATAACCTCTACCTATGGATCAGTTCTTATATCGTGGACCGCGGTCCACAATGCATTGTGGACCGCGGATCCCCAAAACGACGTCGTTTTGATTAATGAAACATACGGATGAATTCGCGCCACTCACTTTCTTTTCATATATACTGCAGTTTCTTTTCATATATACTGCAGTTCATATACATCACTGCATTTTAAATATACTGCAGTTTCTTTTCATATATACTGCAGTTTCTTTTCATATATACTGCACTTTCTTTTCAACATAACTGCAGGTTTCTTTCAACACAACTGCAGGTACTTTTGGATATAACTATAGTTTCATTCGATAATATACAACTGTAGTTTTATATGAAAAGAAACTGCAGTATATATGAAAAGAAAGTGAGTGGCGCGAATTCATCCGTCTATTTCATTAATCAAAACGACGTCGTTTTGGGACCGCGGTCCACAATGCATTGTGGACCACGGTCCACGATATAATTTGCGCCTATGGATTGCATGAAAATTAATTACAATATGTCCAGAGTTCAAGGTAGATGAGTGGTATTTAAATTAAATATGTTAATATTTTTAGTGTTTTAATATGGAGATGGGTCTAAGAGATACTTATCATTTAATAATAATAATAATAATAATAATAATAATAATAATAATAATAATAATAATAATAATAATAATACGCATTTTGAAGTTTATACTACCGATTCCTTTCAATTCTCATGTATACCAAACATTGGAATTAGAATTCATAGTAATTTTATTTCTACAAACCAAACACTGTCATTTAAATTTTCACATTATTCCTCTCCCATGGAATCAAAAGTCATTTCCCTCATAATTCCCCCTCCAACCAAACGCCCTATTATATTACATTTTATTTAAAAGTATTACTTTTTTTTTCAAAAGTATTACATTTTTGATGCATAAGTATTACATTTTCATCACGACTCAACATGTCTCACAAATTAGGATTTGCGGTCTCACAGAAGACTCACATGTGTAGTAAATCATGCAAGGTACGTAACTTTTGAGGAACAAGTTTAACCAAGGTGGTGTTAGACGAATTTTAAACTTATGACCTTATTGTACAATAATTACTACTGACTCTGTTACAATGTAATATAGAGTCAATATTACCTCCATTGAGACTCAAACCCACAACCTCCCATATGATAGTGCAACTTTGGTGCAACTAGACCAGGAGATTTTGACAATTAACAAAAGTTATTTACATTAAAATTTAGAAATTAAACCTAAGTCATTTTTTGCAAAAATACACTGTTCTCACCCACTAAACCCAACTTTATTGACTAAAAAGAAATCTTTGATTGAACTAAATTTACTTTCAATCTATCAAAATATAATAAAACGTTTCAAATTGAGTTCATGATTTTTAGTTGAATAGTCCTCTAATTAAAAAAATAAAAAATCAATGCATATCCAAGACATTATGTTATGATATAGAAAATCAATTATATTTAAAAATCCTCGTTAATATATAAAAATTGTCATCACAGCTGAGGGTGAACTTTTTTGTTTTAACAATTTTTTTTTGGCTGCTGGATTAAACAAATTCGCATGATTTGGATTAATCAGATTTATATAATAAAAAATAATAATAATCAAAGGTGTCAAATTGGTGGGTAGTAAATAACATGTTGTCCGATTGATAAAGTATAGTATGAACCATGGTCCACATTGGAATGTGGACCACGAATAAATGAACTTATTTGTCTGCCGTCTTCTGAGTATAGTGATTTTTCACTATAATGAACTTAATAATTTTTTGAGTTAATATCATCTGCCGTCCTCTGAGTATAGTGATTTTTCACGTTTAGTTATAAACTTTCAAATTGACCACATGTGATCCTTCGACTTTCAAATTGTTATCATCTGATTCAAGTTGACCATCAATGATCCTTCAACTATAAAATTTTAACTAGTTGTGGTTTTTAGTCACATTCTGAAAGTTGAAAACCATTAGTGGTTAACTTGGATCATGAATGATAATAATTTACAAGTCGAAGGATCGCGAGTGAAATTTGAAAGCTTATGATTAAGCGTGGCCAAATGACTATATTCAGAAGACTATGTATGACATTAACTCTAATTTTTTTGTGTGTAAATTACGAGGTGTTCTGGGTCTATTTTTGTCCGTTTAAGTGTCCGAGTGCACCCGACTAATTCATGTTCACTTTTAGAAACACAGGAGCTGCCGAGCTGGCCTAAAGAAAAAATCACTTGTAAAAATCAAATAAACCCGAATTATTCTGTAAACCGTTTAAAAAAAGTCATTTGTCACTTGAGATATCCGTTTGAATTTAAATATACTATTAATGGATATTATATTAATGATTTATTTGGTAAGATAAACAATGATCTATTGTATAATGATTGTGTCCAATCTCTCTCTTTAATTTATTTATTGAATTTATAATTGGGTTGTAAAAAAAATATAAAAAGGAAAGATTAGGACAGCAGAGCAGGAGATGGGCTTCTAGAAGGAAACTGTGCACATATGGTGTTTCATTAGTCAGTCGGCCACTTTTTTTTTTTTTTTTTTTTTTTTTTTTCTAGAACGACTCCGGAAGGTGGACCCCATCTTGTTCAGTGTTGCACAACGTCTGTGGGGCCATTTGCTTTAGTATGACTTTCGACCTCTTTAGTCTTTAGACCACACTATATTCACCACCAACAACCATATGCCTCCATGAATAAAGCAATGTCTCTAACCTTAAACTTGGAATTTCAAGTTTTCTTATAAGCTTGTGATCTTTTTAATTTTTGTCAACTAAAATATTATAATTATGGAATAATTCTATAATTTCAAACAATAAAAAACAGCTAATTATTATAAACAAAGAGATGTATATAATTTTTTGGATACTTATTTTCTTTTAACATATCACAATTCGAGATAGTTGATAAGTAGACTATTAATGTAATTGCAAGGAGTTAATTCCACGGGAGGTCCCTTATCTTTGGTGTCAATTCCAATTTTAGTCCCAGACTATCATTTTTGTCATTTAACATCCAAGACTATCATTTCTTGGACACTTTTGGTCCTTTCAATGATTTTCCTAATAAAATCCTATTTTTTTAAGGGTGTTTTTGTCTCTTCAAATTTTTTTTCCATAATATAAAGTGATTATTGATGAGAGTATATTTGTAATTTTATCACAAGTTGTATAAATAGAAATCCAAACTTAAAAATTAGATTACCAATAAGATAGAATGATACAATTTTTAAGAGCAAATTGCCATTTTGGTCCACTGACTATAGGGGTCTTATTAATTTTCATCCACGACTTTTAAAAGTGTTAATTGCATACCATGACTTTTCAATTTGTATCAATTTCGGTCACTCCGGCCAAATTACCGGCCAAATTCGCCGGAAAATTCAAAACCCTAAAAATAATGAGGGTATTTTAGTCATTTCACATATGTTTTCTTCTTCTCCTGCGTCTTCTTCTTTTCCGGCGGACTTGCTCTGCTTTTCCGGCGTCTTTAAGCAACCAAGCACAAATATTTATTACTAGTGTTGAGCTTGACCATCCGTAGAAATCGCGAATGACGATTCGGGTCTTCTTTCTCTGGCCGTAGAAATCGATAACGACGTGATACAAATTGAAAAGATATGCAATTAATACCATTCTGATTTCTGAATTCGGAGTCGGTGAGCCCTGACTCCTCCGGGCTGCGGCTGCGGCAACAAGTCAACAATCAACAACTTCGAGCGACGGCGGGTGATATACTAATAGAATTCGCAAAAACTAATACAAGATGAGTGGAGCTGCGGCAGGGGAGAGAGGCTCAACAACCACTAAAACTCCAGCTGATTTTCTAAAATACATGTTTTTTATCGTGTTACATCTGCCAGCTGTTTGTCAAGAATTTCAAGCTGGATTAGACCAATGTTTTCAAATTCAGTAAATATGAATTGTGTTTTGTAGAGTTTGAAGTTAATGTTGAATGCACGTCTAATACATAATAAAGATTTGCATAACAGAACTCCGGCGAAGTAGGGGCGCAGAGCAGGTCGGAGAAGTAGAAGACGCCAGAAAAGAATAAAACATATGTGAAATGACTAAAATACCCTCATTATTTTAGGGTTTTGAATTTTCCGGCGAATTTGACCGGTAATTTGGTCGGAGTGACCGAAATTGATACAAATTGAAAAGTCATGGTATGCAATTAACACTTTTGAAAGTCGTGGATGAAAATTAATAGGACCCCTATAGTCAGTGGACCAAAATGGCAATTTGCTCAATTTTTAATTAGAGAATGAGATTTTTAATTGAAGGGATAATCAAATCTCACAGTTGTGTTTTTAAAAGTTGTCAACCAAACACTAACTATGATTTTAATTCTCATTTTTAATGTGTAAACCCATGAACCAAACACACCCTTAATGTGCACATCTTTACGTGATAATACTTGATTGATTCTTTTTGAATTTAATTAATAAGTAATTCGATCATTTATTAATCCTAAGTGATGTTGGCCAACTCACAGATAACCGATAAATATAAAAAGTTTTATCGTCACGTCAAGAGTAAACATTTAGAGTGTGTTTTGTTCATGGATTTTCACACCAGGAATGAGAATCAAAATCATAGTTAGTGTTTGGTTGACAACTTTTTGAAACACAACTATGGAATTTGATTACCTTCAATTAAAAACTTCGTTCCGTGTAATTGGTAATTTGATTTTTAAGTTTGGATTAGTGCTTATAGATTTTTGTTTTGATTTTTTTTTGTTCATATTGATGCTTTGAATGTCATTATATTAGGATTAATTGTCTTGATTTTTTGTTTTTTATTTTTTGTATTTTTAAAACATTTATTCGCATTGTAGGGTTGTACATAATCAAACATTAATATTAGTAATCATTCTAATTCTACCATAGTACCAAACATGCAAAATACTTACACCTAAAACTCATTATCATTAAGACCGTCTCCATTAATGTTGTTTGACACAATTTTTAAGAAAAAAAAAAAAAACTTAACATAAGTTTTTTAACAAATGGGGGTGTTGCATTTTGGAGAAGCTTTTCTCCTGCGACTCCATTAATGTTGTTTGACACAATTGTTAAGAAAAAAAAAAAAACCTTAACATAAGTTTTTTAACAAATGGGGTGTTGCATTTTGGAGAAGCTTTTCTCAAACAACACCCCATGTTGTCAGGTTTTTTTTTTAAAAAGAAAACCCGACAACATACCTTTTGTTTCAATTGTTTCAAATCTGAAAGATTAGGTACTTTGTTTCAATTTTTTTTTATTAAAAAAAAGGTACTTTGTTTCAATTTTTTTATTAAAAAAAAGGTACTTTGTTTCAATTGTTTTTCTTTTATTTTGGCCGTTGCAATATTCCTTTGCTTGTTTTTTTTTTTTTTTTAAATAATTTTTTTGTTAAATTTTGGAAATTGAATTCTTTTGTTTTTTTGTTTTGTTTTTTTTTTTAATTGTTGAAACATTGTTAAACTGAATTTTGTTGTTAAACTTTTAACAATTTATAATTATAAATTTATTTTAATTTTAATATGTTAAATTTAAATATAATAAAAATAATAATTGTAATTATAATTTTTATAATGATAATAAATAAAGAAATATTTAAAATATAGTGGGATAAAATGACGGGACCACAAAAAACTAAGAAAAACTTAAAATTAATGGGAACTGGAAAAAAGAGTTTTTGGGATTGAGCGAGATGGTGGATGATGATGCGGATGTTTGGACCACAAAAAACTTGGAGTAAAAACTCAACTACTGAGGAAGGCCTAACAAGTATGTATTTGATTCCGATTCTGAATTCAATTCTCATGTGCGAACTAAACACATCATTATAAGTAAAATTACGAACCAAAAAACAGTATTTTCCGATTAAAATTTAGAACACAGAAAAGGTAAAAAAAAAATAAAATTCAGGGCTGACTTGAAAGAACAGTCTTGGAATTTAAGGAACAGTCCTTTTCTTGTATGTTGTAATATTCATCACGACGTATTCACTTTAATTTGTGGAAATATAGGACGACCGAAACGACAATGGAAGTGGATGAAGAATTCCAATCCTTTTAAAAAGTCTACACTTTCCTCTGAAATTAGCTTAGGATATTTTTGGTTTACCGGTTCAAATAATGCATATACCCATTATATTCCATGCATTTTGGATGGTCGCATTCGTACCGCGTGTTATTTGAATTTGAAGCATGGCATCCACGTTGATTTGGATGTTAGATTTGAATTGAAAACTAATGTTGAAAATCACTAATTAACATTCACACATACTATTGACTATAGTAGAAACCATGTGTCTTTGGGGAAGATGAAAATAGCAAATTATTCGGTGGACTCGGTTCAAAATACATGATTTACATACTGAAGATTCACAATTTGCATATTAAATGCTCACAATTCAAATCGTGAACATTCAGTATGTAAATGGACATGAATCCACCTTGTAAGGTGGACCCGGGTCAATGGTAAAATTATGAGTTAATTCTATTTTTAGTCATAGATTTATATGCGGCAATTCAATTTTAGTCTATTTTTTCAAAAATCAAAATATCCACTTTTGGTCCTAGTATTATTGTGGCATGGCTATTTTTGGTCTCCTATAAACAAAACAGTTTAAATTTCATCAAATACAAAGGCATTTCAATCTTTAATTTTGATTTTATTTTTTAAAAAACAAACATAAAAAATATAGCGGATAACCTACTTTGTATGAAAAGATCGAAATGTCGCTGTATTTAACGGTATTTCAATGATTTTCTTGACGAAGGACCAAAAATGGTCATGCCACAATAATACTATGACCAAATGATGATGTTCTAATAAAAAAAAGGCTAAAATGGACTGACACATATAAATTTAGAACAAAAAATGGAATTAACTTGTATAACTATTGATGAAACATGTGTATTGTTTTCGTCATTATTATTGATTAATTATGGACAAATTAATATTATTGGAAAAATTAAAAGTTATTATTTTTCAGCGGATTTTTTTTGGTCAGTGACATTATATATGATTCTTTGTAAACATTGTAACAATGAAAATTTTGATCAATAGTATTTGTAATGACTCTTGGTCATGGCTATAGATGAGAATGCCAAACGGGGGTTTGAATTATATTAGAAGAACTATTAGCTACAATATATTTGTCTCCCCCCGAATTGTGAGTATATTTATTATTCGTTTTGAGCATATAATATATCAATTTTTTCGTCTCACTACGAAGAATTTGAATCCATTTTAAACTGATCTAAATTGAAAGTGAACCCTCACATATATTTGTACCACAAAATACACTTAAAATTGACATTTTAGCTATAATTTCCAATATTAATAGTAGAGAAAAGCCTGGACCTAGGATGTTAGTGTTTGCTAGTGTTTAAGTGTTGTAAATTAAATCCCAACTTATTATAATTGGTAAAATTATTATGGCAAACTAGATAGGTTAGGTTTAGTGTTAGTTAAAGTACTGATCGAAGAGGCAGAACAAACACTACACCAGAACCTTTGGAAGCTAAGTTAGCCGTTGGAACTACACCAACTTATCAGGAACAACGGGTAGAGTTGTTACAGGGTTTGAAGTTATTTTACAAGAAAGTCCTTATCTAATTCAAATACCTCAAGGATAAGACAGTAATTCATTATACAAGGAATATCTTAGGAATTACTTGCTTTCCAAGGATCAAAGTATTATATATATGGGTCAGAGAGAGAGATTTCAACAGAGTTGAGAAGATAGAATTACGAAATACATTCTTCAAGATTTGAATATCAAGAAACTCTCTCTACGTTTTACAAAGAGAATACGCTGAGTTATTATCTTCTCAAGACATTGTTGACAATTTAAGTTTAAGAAGACTCTTGAGAAGAAATTCTACGAAGCTTTATCTGTGGACCGTATTCCATATAACTTTGGTGCAGGGCCGGTGTTCGATCTTGTAAATAAATGAGGCCCTACCAAAAAAAAGGGTAATCTTTAAAACCAAAGAGGAGGATGTGCACATGGCAGGATTAAAACCTCTAACCTCAAGTATGAATTACAATAAACTTGCATTTTTACCATTTCTCCATTTAGAATCTTTTAACATTGATTGCGAACTTTTTATTTTTTAATGTCTTAACTAGCTAGGTAAAAATTAAATATTGGGCCTCTAAAATTTGGGGCCCTGTACTGTAGTCCAGCTTGCACAGCCCAAAATCCGGCTCTGCTGTGGTGCAGTGGTAGGTGAGTCAGCAAGACTAACAAAGACAACACGGATGTCCAAGAATAGATTTCTTGGACTGCTGATTGCATGGATATCCAACCTCGACAACCGTGTGATTTATATGTATGTCGCACATTGGGTTGAGAATGCGTTCTCTTACCGTCTGCTTGATTTGCTGTTGAGATAGTAGATTAGACTCACTGATGGTGGTTCCTCAGACGTAGATATGATTGTATCGAACTCGGTAAATAATACTTTGTATTCTTTACTTTCTATTTGATTACTTTCCACACGTAGTCGTATCGTTGTTGTACTAACTAATTAAACAAAGGTGATTACGATTAGCCGCTATAAGACACGATCTCAAACAATTAAGTCGGAAAGATAAGTATTTAATAGTGAATATCACTAATATAGAAAATCACATATAAGAATTTGGAGCATAACAAGGTGGGACCAGGAAGAAAAATAGCCTGGAGCAACAAAAAGTAGCATCCCAAGATGAACATATTGCAGTAAGAGGAGATATACAAAAAAGACAATCTCATGTGCTGTTGTGATCGAACTAGGAGACAAGCTCTATTATTCTTCACGAATAATGGTTTTAGTAGTCTTTTAGACAACCCAGAGGCCAGAACATCATGGAGACCCTTCAATAGACGTGGAGGCCGGACAGAATAGATGAGGACCACAATCTAGAGCCCCTAGAAAAAGGATGGAAATAGTGACCTTCTTCAGGTCACATTCGGTATATGATGAGCTCTTTTCTCCGTTTCCATGTTTTTTTTTTTTTTCACTTTATGTTTTAGCCACGCTCATAATTTGCTACTTAAGAACCAACTGAACTATCCGTGCAAACCTTTGTGTTTTACCCTCTCAATTGAACAGGGCGTTGTGTACAGTCGACTGCTTGAACTCTTCCATGAGGTTGGAGTCATTCATTTCCTAGTTTTTCCTATATCTTTAATAATGATAAGTGGATTAATGTTTACAGGATAGGCCATTTGAGGAAGAGGAGATCAAAGCGACACTCTTTCATATGGCATCGTATAAAACCACATGCCCCAATGGGTTTCATGTATAGTTTAATTTCTACCAAAAATGTTGGAGTATAGTGGGTAAAACTATTGTTAAACAAACTAAGGAGTTCTTAGTCCTAAGGATAGAAATCCAAAAAGGGTTTGTCAATTCTAGCTCATTAGTTTCTGCAATGTTAACCACAAGATCGATCATGACCAAAACAACAAAATTAAAGATATCCCCAAGGAGGTCATAAGCGGCCATAACAAAGTAGCATTATATTGTGCCCTGACGACATATCACCGACAACATTATATTGTCATCTTTCAAGGACTATGTGCATTCTATGAAGGAAAGAACATGCATGCAATGGGGTTATATGGTTCTAAAAACTGACCTTGAAAAGCCTATGACAAACTCTCATGGGTTTTCATTCGAGAGATGCTAAAAGAGGAAGGCTTTAACCAAGATAGGATTAGGAATGTTATGAGATAGATTTAACCAAAGTTATGCCGGACAATGTGAACCTCCTAATTTTTGCTAATACTTTAATTTGCTCAAGATTATTAACAACTAATTCTATGTTGATTAATTGGAACGCCTTCTCAATCAAAATCTTCCTAAGGGTTGCATGCATTAACGAATTGTAAGTTCTACTGAACGATTTGACTCAAACACATTGACATCATCCTATCTAGCTATACGGTTGCATTCCACTCCTTTCAATTTTGTGGGATAACTATGATGTTTCTATCAAAGTTCAGCATCACTAATTTTCCTTGCTTTTGTAGTTTGTACCATGGTTACTTTGGGATTAATTATTTCTAAAATTTAAATCCTGATTATTTATATTTTTAATAATTATCAGATTTATTCACAACCAACAAGAGATAGTGCAAGCGATTGAGTGGCAGATTTTGCATGCAAGCTTCAAGTGACTAGAGCCATAGAAGCTAAGAGTTCGTTGGGTGATATTAATTAAAAGGTTTCTAGTGGGTATGGAACAAAGGTTACCAAAAATAATTTTGTGTGAAAAGTGACTCAACGGACAATGTGAAGTGGATCAATATAATGACACGATTAAGAGACCCTAACATAATGTTGTCGAAGCCCATAAAGAGTATGTGGCTTAACAAGGATTGTGATATTTCCATCAACCATTTCTATAGAGAACAAACTATGGTGGCTGATCTGTTGCCTAACATTGTAACCCAAGAGATAAGAAAAGCAATTCACAAAGGGCAAATTATACTGTGCACCACGGTGCACATAGCAATGTGCACCACGTACCTAAACGACGTCGTTTTGAGCATTGTAAACTAATCGTCCGTTTTTTTTTGGAAATCACGTTTCCCGTTTCGGCTGGTCTTTGTATTTTTGTTAATATTCTGTGTATTCCAGGCAATCATTCTGTGTATTTTAGGCAAGCATTCTGTGTATTATATGCAACCGTTATGTGTATTCATGTTAGTAACACATGTTGTGATTTCATTTTAGTAACACATGTTGTGATGTGTTTGTGCATTCGAATGTTTAGGAGGATGAGTTCTGTGTATTTTGTGTAAATATTATGTGTATTCATGTTATTAACACAAGTTGTGATGTGTTTGTGCATTCGAATGTTAGGAGGATGAGTTCTGTGTATTATGGGCAAACATTATGTGTATTCTATGCAAACCTTCTGTGTATTCTATATAATGATTATGTGTATTATAGATAATGAATTCCCTTGAGTCATTCGTGTCCACTAACATCTGTGTATTTTGTGTCAATATTCTGTGTATTCTAGGCAAACATTCTGTGTATTCTAGGCAAACGTTCTGTGTATTATAAATAATGAATTTCTTGAGTCATTCGCGTCCGGGTCTACTAACACCAAAACGACGTCGTTTTACGTACGTGGTGCACATTGCTATGTGCACCATGGTGCAGGGTATAACGGTTGTTCACAAAGATAGTATTGGTGTCAATGTGTCATGAATTTGAGATTTGAGAATCATCCTTTTGAGAAGAAACTGAGTTGCCTTTTGGGTATACCCCTCCTACATATCCCAAAAAAAAATGAGATAACACTTATAGACAACATATAATACTTTTTAACAAAAAATGTAACACATTGCAGTAAACATGTGCGGAGTAACACTTCTAAAAAAAATATTAATTTTGAATTAAAGAGTGTATTTTTAGTGAATATGTAATACTTTTCAAGAAAAAAAAATACTCCCCTGTCTTATTTTATATGTCTTATTTTCCATTTTAGTTTGTCCCAAAATGTTGTCCTATTTTCAAAATTGAACATCACCATCATTCAACTTTTTTTCAATTTACCCTTATGAGTTTTATACTTTCATTATTGTTTTTATTTCCAAAAAGTGAGAACAATGAGGGCATAATTGAAAAACACATAGCATTCACTTTAGTTTCTTAAAATGCATGCAAAAAGTAAATGTGACAACCAATTCGGGACGGAGGGAGTAATACTTTTCAATGAAAATATAATACTTCCCAATGAACAAGAAGTACAACTTTTCAATAAAAAAGTTATCATTTTCAGCGACATATAATACTTCATTCGTCCCATTTTATGTGTCTATTTCGGTTAACGATGTTTGACTAAAGTTATTTATAAATATATCAATTATTTATAAATTGATGTCAAATTTCAATTTAGAAAAAAGTTTAATTATAATATATCAATATAAATTATAATTACAGAAATTATATTATAGAATTTGCATACATACATATTAATAAATATTATTTGTATATACATTGTATTACACAATCATATAAGAATATGCGTCTAATCAGAGTTTAAAATCACATATACAAAATTTAAAATTTTCATTTTTTAATTTTTAAGAATAATTTTCTTAGTTATTATTCATAATGTTAGAATCATAATATATATGAAATACAATTAGAAATAATTCAATTTAATTATGTAAATTTTTCTCTATAAATTTATCTAAATATGTACATGATTAGAGATTATATTAATTATACAAAATTTTAATTTTAATTTTAATTTTGTATGCTATGATAATAGATACTTGACCAAATATATGAAAATTCAACTATATTATTATATTGTACATTTTAATATATTTTTATTTTTTAAATTTTTTATTTCAATTCAAAATAACAAAAAAAAAAAAATTGTGCATCGCACGGGTCTCGGTTAGGGACATGAAAAAAATTCAAAGAACGCACGGTGGTGATGGTATTACCCTGTCCTGCCCCGCCCCCCATTTTTATTATATTCCCTCTGTCTCATAATTGTAATATACGGAGTATAATTAAAATTAACATGGACTTACATAATGAAATTCTATTAGAATTAAAATCTTCTATTTAATTTAATATTTTATATAGAATTGAAATTAACATGTTATTATTTTAAGTCTATTATATTAATTAAGATTAAATTCTTCTATATAGAATTGAAATCTTTTTATTTAATTTAACATTTTAATATTATTGATGTTTTTAAATTTTTATTTGTTTTCAATTTCAATTCAAAAATAATAAAATTAAAATAATTTCATTTGGTTCAAATTTAGTTATATATCTTTTTTAATTCTATAGTTAAATTACGTATGACAATTGAAATAATTCTTTTTCAAACTTTTCATGTGCATAAAAGTAAACTTTAGTGAAAACTATATATATATATATATATATATATATATATATATAAATATATATATATATAAATAGAAGTGTTGTTTTACCGCAAATCCTAAGAAAATACTCCTATTTTGAAATTCGAAATTACAATCATTTTTTACCTAATTAAATAATAACAAAAATACTATATATGTTAATTTAATTTATAGTAATGATTACTTAAAATATTTATTATACCATGAATCATGGTCTACTTTTAAGGTACACTAAACTAGTATTCAGTGTATTCTTTTCAACATAAGTTCAATTTTTTTTTATATATACAAATAAAATTAATATATAAAAAATATATCATTAAAAAGTTATAATTAAAAACTTTTAAATAACACCTATATTGATATTTATATTTTAATGTATTAAATTAACATAAGATTATATTAGATCACTATATTGTATTCATTTTTAATACTCCATCCGTCCCATTTTACGTGCTTGGTTCGGTTAACGATGCTTGACTGAAGTTATTTTTAATTTAATATTTCATAATAAAATTAACATCAATATAAAAATGAACACAATATAGTGATCTAATATAATACAATGAGACAATGGATTTTTTAAATGTAATTTTTTAATTATAATTAATAAAATATAAAATAATTAAAAATAAAATATAAAATTAATAAAATATGCGTTCATACATATTTATTTTTAAAAACCTGTGCATACATATACTTATGTACTATATTAACCATACAAAATTAAAATGCTATTTTTTAAATTTCTAAATTTAATTATTTTAATTATAATATATCAATATAAATATATTTACAGAAATTATATTATAGAATTTGCATACATACATATTAATAAATATTATTTGTATATACATGGTATTACACAATCATATAAGAAAATGCGTCTAATCAGAGTTTAAAATCACATATACAAAATTTAAAATTTTCATTTTTAAATTTCTAAGTATAATTTTCTTAGTTATTGTTTTCAAAAAAAAAAAATTCTTAGTTATTATTCATTTTGTTAGAATCAATATATATATATATATATATATATATATATATATATATATATGAAATACAATTAGGATTAATTCAATTTAATTATGTAAATTTTTCTCTATAAATTTATCTAAATATGTACATGATTAGAGATTAATTATATTTCATTGGAACGGGTAAAACTCTAATTTTGTGTATATATGCCTATTTGGTAAGTTAATCTCTGGAAGGTAATTAAATTGGACAAAATAACAAAAATTAAAAGTTAATTTCAATTAATTGGACCTAATAGTAAATAAAAGAGGTTGATACAATTACAATGGTATCAATTTGGAGAACATTATGTTTAAATTTAAATAAACATAGAATACAAAATTCAAAATTTTTGATATGGATAATATTATCTCTTTAATTTTTAGAGTAATTATCATATCATTTTTTAAAATATAAATATGAATACGTTTTATTTAAATATAATTAAACGCAATCAAATTGGACTTAATGGTAACAAATTAAAAATCAAATTTCATCAATTGGAATTATAATAGTAAATAATTACAAATAATTTTCTCCCCATGTGATCCTACTTTTTTAGTAACTAGATAATTAATACCGTTCGTAGCAATTTTTAAAAAGAAAAATACTTTATTTTCGTTGCTGAATTGCCCCACCTAATAAGAATGTACTAAAAGGAAAAGTATTTTTTGGCTTCTAAATTTGTATTCTAATGTTCAAATCCAAATGCTGCAATAAAATCTTTATATTTATTAGTTTTTTATGAGTTGAATTACCACATGCTATAAAAGGAATACCTGTAATAACCAATTAAAAAAAAAACTTAGTTACGCGTTAAGATGATAATATTAAGAAGTAAATTTAAGAGGAGATCATTGTTTCACTCTTAATATAGAATTAACATAATAATTAAATAGAAAAAAATCTCATAAAATAACAATAATAAGTAATATAATACCTATTAGGAAAAAAAATCTTTTGACAGGGTGTCATTACTTTAAAAGAACGTATAATATAAATCATTAGTCCAAAATTTATCCAATTTTTCTCACATATGTTACCCTATATAAATCATTTCATATTTGCATAATGGTCAACACAAGAAAAAGTAGAAAAAACACAAATCTTGAGCACTTCTACATTTTGTGTCATTTCTAACAATGACAAGAAGAAGATTAAGATTGGCGTATATTGTCAATCAATCCAAAAGAAAAACATCATACAGAAAAAGAAAGAATGGGATTCTTAAGAAGCTTAATGAGCTCACCATCCTTTGTGGTGTAGATGCTGCAATAGTAATGTACAACTCTTTCGAGTCAGGTCCAGTCATATGGCCGTCTGCTGGAGAGTTTCTACAGAGAATTGCTAGGTTGTTGAACTCGCCATATGCAGAACAAACTCGAAGAATGATGAGCCATGAAAGCTTTGTTGAACAGAGGCTTCATAATTTAAGCACTAAACTTCTGAAGGTGAAGAAAGACAATAGGGAGGGGCAGATGAATGCATTGATGCATAAGATCTTTTCTGGAGAACGAACAATTGATTCTTTAAGTTCCATAGATCTAAACGACTTGGGTTGGGTTTTAAACTCCAACTTGGCTAAAATTGGTAAGAAGGCTGAGGAAATCATGAGACATTCCTCAACCTTAGCATCATCAACTTTAGCTCCAGCCCAAACTTTGACTGCTTTTATCCCTGGTGCTCATTCTTTTACTACTGTTTCACCTTCTGTCGTTAGTCTTGGCACAAGCAATGTGGTGGCTCCTGCAGATGTGCTTTCCAGGTATCAAGGCACTGGTATGCAAACTGGGCCAACTTATGGGGCACCGGGGCCTAGATACTCTCAAAATCTTTGAAGTTTTGCATACATCTCTAATTCAATAGTCCAATGCAATGGCAATTTGTTATTGTTTGTTTAAATTGATGCATTGGGAATAACCTAATGCATTTATAGATTTCATGCATTTTCATATGTTTTGTTTTGTCCTGTTCAATTAATAATAAAAGTTCAATTTCTTTAAAAAATCAGCCCGATTACTTAAAAAAAAAAAACACTTGAGTATAAATTTGAGATGGGCAAAATCTTTCTCAAAATACGTTAGTATATAAAAATCAAAGTTCATATCGTTCTTAACTAATTGGTCCTCCATTTGCTTTGTCGTTAGATATTCGCTAACTCCGGACGAAATTAGTAATTTTTCTATAGTCAAGGGACCATTTAAATCATCACATGCACTATTTTTTCTGAAAAATTAATTATTAAAATGGTACCTTAATTATAGCGAAATTATCAATTTGGTATCGAATTAACAGATGTTTAACGACAAAACCAACAGAAAACCAAATTAATTAAGGGTGCGTTTGGTTCGCACGTGGGAATCGGAATCGGAATGGGTATCAAATACTTGGTAATGGTAATGAGTTTTGGTGAAAGTATTTTGCATGTTTGGTAGTAGGGTGGAATGGGAATGATTGTCAATAGTTGAGGAAGAAATGAGGAAGGGAGATGAAACACTTATTTAAAAAGGGTATAGGTTTTGTCATTAATGGGGTATTCTAAACCCATAGTAGCATTCATAAAAGAGTTAATACCCAATATAGTCCTCGACTATAGTGGTTTTACTCAATTTAGTCCTAAATGACTATTTGTGCTCAATCTAGTCCTCGACTTTGATGGTTTTACACAATTTAGTCCTTTGTTAAAAATTTTGTTTGTTAATTGTTAGAAATAGGGTCCTAATGGTAATTTCTCATCCTTCATCGTATTTGGGATGATTCCTTCTTCTTCCCCTTATTAAGATCCACGTAAAAATGAAAATTTTTGTATCAAATTCACTTCAACCCTAAATAAATAAATACAGAGTAAATAAATATTTGCGTACGAAAATTTACATTTATGCGTGGATCTTAATAAGGGGAAGAAGAAGGAATCATCCCAAATGCGATGAAGGATGATAAATTACCATTAGGACCCTATTTCTAACAATTAACTAACAAAATTTTTAACAAAGGACTAAATTGTGTAAAACCATCAAAGTCGAGGACTAAATTGAGCACAAATAGTCATTTAGGACTAAATTGAGTAAAACCACTATAGTCGAGGACTATATTGGGTATTAACTCATTCATAAAAACTATCAACCAAACACTAACAATCACTATTATACCCATTCGTTATGCCTAAACCCCAAGCAAACACATCCTAAGATTTTTAAACTTAAAAGACTTAATTGATAAAAAAAAATAGTCAAAAACTAAACTAATAATTTCTGTAGGATGATTTCGATAATTAATTCTTTTAAAATTCACACACTCCGCATCATCTATTATGAATTATCACCCCCAAAAAGAAAAAAAAAAAAAAAAAAATCCTCACGGGACTGATTCAAGTAAACAACTCAAAGGTTGGCTTAAAATTCCCCTTCTTCCCTAGATTTTCTTCTTATTTTTTACTCCGAATTTTATTTTATTTAGGGTTGAGGTTGAGCACCAATTCTCTCTCTGTGATCTGCATTGCTTCGCTCCAGTGACACTCCCTGGTATGTTTCGTCTCCACTCTTCTTCACCTTTCGCTCCTATCATTCTCGCTTATTTTTTCACTTCTCGCTATAATGCCCGTTTAATCCTTCAACCCCGACGGGACAACCAAAATAATCAAACAAAAAAAATTGAACAATATAAAGAGAATTTCCTAGCTTTTGTGCTTACATTGTACGGCTAAATTTCGGGTTGTGATGCTAAAATCCCTATAAATGAGCTATATGCTGTTCTGGGATTTCGCTGTTTTGCCTGCTTTAGTGATTACATTGAACACGGTTTTAATTTAAATTTGCAGGTTGTTCGCGCGGCCCATAGATAAGGGATGCCTCGGTATGTTTCCAGTCCGAAAGAGACCTTAAACTGTGTAATTAAAGTTGTTGTCTTTCATCTGGCTTAGAAATATACCCATTTCCCTAATTTGGAGTTCTTCTATTTTTTTTTCAGATATTACTGCGATTATTGTGACACTTACTTGACACATGATTCTGTAAGTCACCTTATTGTGTTTATTTCCGATTTAAACTTCCTGAAGTTGTTAATGTTAGCAAAGTTTAAAGTATTTCATTAACTCGAGTTGTTTTCTGTGAAACTTGTGTTACAGCCTTCGGTTAGAAAGCAGCATAATTCTGGATATAAACACAAGGTATTGTGTTTAGCTTTTGGAACATAATCTGCTAAATGTTGTGGAGTACTCTACTTTACAGTAATTTATGAGTCAGATATGTTTATATCTGTTCAGGCTAATGTGAGGAGTTATTATCAACAATATGAGGCACAACTTAACCAGAGTTTGATTGATCAAAGGGTCAAGGAGCACCTTGTTGCATTTAGGGCACCTGCTCCTCCTTATGCACAAATGAGACCTGGTCTGCCTGTTTTTCCTACCCCAGGGCAAAATCCTATGGCAGGCAATCCTCAATTACCAGCTGGTACTCCCTTAATGCCAGGATTTCGGCCACCAATGTTACCACGACCACTGCCACCTGGTACACCTCAAACTTCTTGTTCCATAATTTCTACTGCTTCTTTTTGTTTAATTGAGTCTGTAGTTCCCACATTATTATGAATATTTTGAGATAAGTATTTCTATCCTCACATGAGGAAAAATTTTATTTTATATTTTTGGTCTCTAACTTTCTATGTCCAGAAAACTGCATTTTTATGAAATGATCTCTTGGGGGTGAGAGAATTGATTTAAAAAGTAGAATACCTTGTGTCATTGCCTAACAACCCAACTAGATGGCTGTTAGTGAGCAGTTATGGGAAATGCTACTATGCTAATTATACTTCTATCAAAATGTAATGGCTGTCTTCTAGTTGGTTACTTGGTTTTGTCATTTAGAGGGATTATTTTGGTGTTGATTGTTCAATCTGGGGAGTGATGATCTGAGGCTGTCTCTGAGTCAAGGAGCCTAGTGTTATGAGCTGGCGGAAGAGTGTGTGTATGAACCCATCTGCTTAAGTGTATTTGTCCAAAGGGTCATTCATTAGGTCAGCTTTATGAGTTAGTTCAGTACATGATCTAGCCAAACTCTTGGAGTCATTAAATAACATAGCTCATTGCTAAGATTGCTGTAAATGGCCACGGGGTCTGCTAGAGATCTGTAGCGTCTGAGGAAGTATACTTGGCTTATCCATAGTGCCATATGGCCATATATTTGAGCTCAATCCTTGAGGCTGCCCATATGTGATAATATGATATTCCCAACACCTTGGAACTAACATTATGATGTGTGTTGATATAATGTGAATTGAAATGCATGAAGATGCAAACTTAGGATCTGGTTATCTCTAGATGGCCTCATTTCATTGCTTGCTTATTTTCTAAAGGTTCTCCATTTGCTAGTATTTTACGAGCATTGTGTTTGGCATCCTCTTGCTCAGCCACTGTATATCTTCCCCCCAAACAAATAAGGAATAAATTTGGGGATAACCCCAATCAAGATGGTTAAGGCTACACTCTTGTAACCACAAGGTGGGATTTACCCAGTGCACACCCTCGGTTAGTGGCTGCGGGTTTCCCTCACCCCAAATAAGCAATAAATTTGTGCCATACCTGAATGATATTTTCCTTGTTATGCTCTTTCAATTACATTCCAATTGACTGTCTTGTGATGTTTCCAGGTTATGTATCTGGTCCACCCATGCCATCTATGGTGGCACCTCCTGGTGCCCCGATGCCTGGTCAAGTGAATAGTCTTCCAAGGCCACCTATGGGTGCTCCAACTTCACTTCCAGGAAGTGCAGGAATGGCTACACCTACTGGTGCCCCTCCAATGTATGCACCTCCTCCTATGCCTCAAGGAGGTATACCTGTGCCAACTAGTGCGGCTGGTGATAGCTCGAGTAACTCTCAAGCGCCTCCTGAGCCTAACCATTAGTCCGGTTAAGATATGTTTGTGCACCAAACTTACCCGTGATTGATCCATGATACGAGTTGGTGAGAGGGATGCTTTTGGAAGAAATACCCAGAAGAGGGGACATAATTTCTTCCCCATAGGATTTGGTGTAGAAAAATCTTAGAATATAGCCTGACATTTTTTGGCATTCTAGGTTTATTGAAATTTAGAACTACTTGCAGTAATTTATGTTGTATGCATTTGGATATATAACATTGAAGTGTTCTCATTATATTAATGACACCAAATTTGTAATACATTTTTTTGGCATCACTATCATGTTAGATAGTTTCAAAGACATGGTAACTCTCTTACATGTTTGAAACTAAATTGGCTTTGTATTTTGCTATTCTACATTTGTTCCACTGCCAATATCCAGTTATATATTTGTATGAAAGAGTTATGGTAAAGGTCAATATCTTGTTGATCGCGTGACTCGTGATTTACATCTGCAGTGACTCTAGGGGTGGGATTTTGTCAGCTTAAAATTAGTCTGATGAAGCTTACATAATCTACAGTATTAAAAAAAATACTCAATTTTTTTTGTAGGGAAAGATGTGTGCGGTTGGAACTATAACTGAGCATTTACGGAATTTAATTTCCGTCCTTGAAGATTAGTTAGATTAAATTCTGCGCTGACTTTAAACAAATGTGGGCATTTGGTCTAGTGGTATGATTCTTGCTTAGGGTGCAAGAGGTCCCGAGTTCAATTCTCGGAATGCCCCTAAATCAGAACTTTTTTGTCATTGTCTAGTTCATCCCCACTTGTATTGGGTGGTATTGTAAGGGGGAAAATGTGGGCATTTGATCTAGTGGTATTATTCTTGCTTAGGGTGCGAGAGGTCTAAATTAGAACTTTTTACTCATCGTCTAGTTCACCCCTGCTTGGGTGGTGAGTGGTATATGCTATCTTTGATTGGTGGTTTAATGAGAAAGATGCTAACTCACACTGGGTGGTATTATAGGAGGAAAATGTGGGCATTTGGTCTAGTGGTATGATTCTCGCTTAGGGTGCGAGAGGTCTCGAGTTCAATTCTTGGAATGCCCCTAAATTAGAACTTTTTACTCATTGTCTAGTTCGCCCCTGCTTGAGTGGTGAGTGGTATATGCTATCTTTGATTGGTGGTTTAATGAGAAAGATGGGGATTAACTGACACTGGGTGGTATTGTAGAGGGAAAATGTGGGCATTTGGTCTAGTGGTATGATTCTCGCTTAGGGTGCGAGAGGTCTCGAGTTCAATTCTCGGAATGCCCCTAAATTAGAACTTTTTACTCATTGTCTAGTTCACCCCTGCTTGGGTGGTGAGTGATATATGTTATCTTTGATTGGTGGTTTAATGAGAAAGATGCTAACTGACACTGGGTGGTATTATAGGGTGAAAATGTGGGCATTTGGTCTAGTGGTATGATTCTTGCTTAGGGTGCGAGAGGTCTCCAGTTCAATTCTTGGAATGCCCCTAAATTACAACTTTTTACTCATTGTCTAGTTCACCCTTGCTTGGGTGGTGAGTGGTATATGTTATTTTTTATTGGTGGTTTAATGAAAAAGATACTAACTGAAACTGGGTGGTATTGTAGGGGGAAAATGTGGGCATTTGGTCTAGTGGTATGATTCTCGCTTAGGGTGCGAGAGGTCCTGAGTTCAATTCTCAGAATGCCCCTAAATTAGAACTTTTTGCTCATTGTCTAGTTCACCCTGCTTGGGTGGTGAGTGGTATATGTTATCTTTGATTGGTGGTTTAATGAGAAAGATGCTAACTGACACTGGGTGGTATGGTAAAGGGGAAATGTGGGCATTTGGTCTAGTGGTATGATTCTCGCTTAGGGTGCGAGATGTTTCAAGTTTAATTCTCGAAATGCCCCTAAATTAGAACTTTTTACTCATTGTCTAGTTCACCCCTGCTTGGGTGGTCTAGTGACTGGTATATGTTATCTTTGATTGGTAGTTTAAGTGGTTTAATGAGAAAGTGGGTAGTTTAAGTGGTTTAATGAGAAAGATGCTAACTAACACTAGGTGGTATTGTAGGGGGGAAAATGTGGGCATTTGGTCGAGTGGTATGATTCTCGCTTAGGGTGCGAGAGGTCTCGAGTTCAATTATCAGAATGCCCCTAAATTAGAAGTTTTTTCTCATTGTCTAGTTCACTCCTACTTGGGTGGTCTAGTGACTGGGGTGGTATTGTAGGGGAGAAAATATGGGTATTTGGTCTAGTGGTATGATTCTCGCTTAGGGTGCGAGAGGTCTCGAGTTTAATTCTCAGAATGCCCCTAAATTAAAACTTTTTTCTCATTGTCTAGTTCACCCCCACTTACACTGGATGGTATTGTAGGGGGGAAAATGTGGGCATTTGGTCTAGTGGTATGATTCTCGCTTAGGGTGTGAGAGTTCTTGAGTTCAATTAGTAGAATGCCCTTAAATTAGAACTTTTTTCTCATTGTCTAGTTCACTCCTACTTGGGTGGTCTAGTGACTGGGGTGGTATTATAGGAGGGAAAATATGGGCATTTGGTCTAGTGGTATGATTCTCGCTTAGGGTTCGAGAGGTCTCAAGTTCAATTCTCAGAATGCCCCTAAATTAAAGATTTTTTCTCATTGTCTAGTTCACCCCCACTTACACTGGGTGGTATTGTATGGGGGAAAATGTGGGCATTTGGTCTAGTGGTATGATTCTCGTTTAGGGTGCGAGAGGTCCCGAGTTCAATTCTCGGAATGCCCCTAAATTAGAATTTTTTTGTCATTGTCTAGTTCACCCTTGCGGTATATGTTATCTTTGATTGGTGGTTTTAATGAGGCCAAAGACTTTATGGTCTAATGACATCCAATTTACATTCCCATGTGGAAGGGAGTGGGTTCGAGCGCGGAAGGGAGTGGGTTCGAGCATGGAGGCGATTGAGACTGTTAGCTGTCACTGGGTGGTATTGTAGAGGAAAATATATGGGCATTTGGTATGATTCTCGCTTAGGGTGCGAGAAGTCCTAAGTTCAATTCTTGAAATGCCCCTAAATCAAAACTTCTTTTTTGCTTACCTACAAGCTAGCCGCACCACCACCCCAATTGTTGATATTGTACTTGTCTTACTTTCTTTTTTAGTTTGTCCCAAAATATTGTCGTCTTTCCAAAATTGAATATCACCATCATTCTATTTTTTTTTTTTTCAATTTACCCTTATGACTTTTACTTTCTTTATTGCTTTTATTTCTAAAAGTGAAAAAGTAATGCGCATAATTGAAAAACACATACCATTTACTTTAAAAGGCCAATTCGAGATGGAGGGAGTAGAGGCTCAAACTCTCAACCTCAGGATAGGTCAAAAGACCTCAGCAACTATGGGACTTACACACTAGCCAACTGCACCACCACCCCTGTTATTAATATTTTGGTTTAAAGTTTTACAAAACATCAAATAACACACATATATAATGTTCACCAAAAAAACAAGAACCAATCTAAGTGTCCATCCAAAAAAATCTAACAAATCTAAATGAAATTTGAGAATAAATTTTGGTGGCATTTTGATAATTTTTTCAAATTTTAGAAGTACAATTTTTAACATTATAGAATGCATTTCTTGATAATTCATAAAATCTTTAAAAAATAAAAAAAAATCCTAAACTATAAATACTGAACCTTTGTTTGTGTAAACCATTGAATGTTGTATATATAAAACTAGAGGGGTTGTAGCCCTATGGAACATGGTTTGTTTCGTATTTGTTTATTTATCAGTTTGATCCCTCTTTGCATAGAGAGTTGGCCAAGGAGTAGTGAATTTATATAGTTCTCGTTCCTATATTCTCACTTTGCATTATTATTTGCCAAGGACCATTCAATCTCATTAATAAAAACATTTGGTTGAGTGGTATGATTCTTGCTTAGGGTGTGAGAGGTCTTGACTTTTTTACTCATTGTGTAGTTCACCCCTGCTTGGGGTGGTACAGTGACTGGTATATGTTATCATTGATTGATAAACTAATCAAAAGAATAAAACCCAAAAGAGTGAAAAGAAATGGTGTGTTTGGTTCTCACATGGGTATCAAATTTTTGGTAATGGTAATGGATTTTGGTAAAAGTATTTTGCATGTTTGGTGGTAGGGTGGAATAAGAATGATTATTAATAGTTGGGGAAGTGGAGGAGGAAGGGAAATAAAACCCTTATTTTATTAGGGAATGAGTTTTGCAATTAATGGGGTAAACAAAACCCATAGTAGTATTCTAAAAACTTGTCAACCAAACAATAACAATGATTTTGATACCCATTCCTAATAGCTAAGTCTGTTAACCAAACACACCCTAAGTGATTGGAGAGAAGCTACAAAGCTGCAAATTTCATCCCAACACGAGTTCTCTCACCCAATTCAAAAATGGGCAAGACGTCAACTAGGCCGGTTTAAGTTGAATGTTGATGTATTGATCAATAAACAAGAAGCATCAAATGGATTTGGCAGTGTTATTAGAGACAAAAAGGGAAATTTTATTGCAGCAAGGGGTGTCAAGTGGAGGGGAATCATCACTCACAAGGAAGAAGCAATAGCCATTCATGAAGCTTTAAGCTGGTTAAAAGTCAATAATATGGACAACGTACATGTTGAATCTAATCCGCTGCAAGTGGTTCAGTGCCTCAATTCGAATGGCGGTGTTTCTTCTTTTCATTTGATTATCAAGGATATTAAAAACCTCCTAAATGATTTCCGTAATATGTTTTAATCATTTACCAAACGATCAGCTATTCGGGCAACCTATGAGTTAGCTAGGCAGTCTATTTCTTTGTCTGGTTGCTCAGAGTGGTTTTACAACCCTCCACCTATCATTTGTAATGTGTTGCTTTCGGATTTAAGTAAGATGGAAGTTTGTCTTGTTTTTTTTTTTAAAAAAAAAAAAATCCTATATACACATCGCAAATAAGATTTTCCATAAATGGTCCAGACAAAAGGCTCGGACAAAAAGTCAAAGACAAAAAGTCATGCAACGGTTGAAAATTTTGACAATGAGCAACATACTACTCAACTACTGATCATTGCACGATGGATAAAGACATTAAGTTTGAATTGTGTCTTCCTCTAACGGACAAATTGAAATATGTCTATATATATCTTTATTCGAAAATTTAATGAGATTCTTGTCATTTTAAGAGAAAATACAATAGTGTTGAAATTACTTTCAAAGTAAATCAAGCTGACTAGTAAGAGAAGATTGTAACAATTCAACATCAAGTCAAGACTTTGGCAAATCAAGAAGAATTCATCGCCAAGTCATCAGTTGGGGAAGACCAAACATGAGATTTGTTACTGGCTTTGTAATCAAAACACAAGTGCTCTTCATTTGCATGAGAGTGATATACTAGTGAAAACCTCCCAAGAAATTAGATCAGAAGATGAATTCATCTGAGTTAACTAAACCACATATAATAATGTGTTAATGATATAAATAAATATATAATTCAACTATGAATTTAAACTTTTAGTCAAAATAACTTATACTTCCATTATAATTTTTGTATTTACACATTTATTTTTACCTAATTCATTCTCTATTCATTTTTTTTTTGAACAAATTCATTCTCTATTCATAGTAACCATGATTGGTAAATGTTTATATCTAATCCGAATCCGACGGTGGGCGAAGAGGCGCCAACTCGGGAAGACATAGGATAAGGGGAAACACTCGATTTCCTTTCTCATTGCTGCTGCTACAACCACTCTCACTCCTCTCACTCTCTAACGCCGCTTAATGGCCGTCGCAGCCGCTGCTTTCTGGTTTACGGCTCTCTCCTCCACCGCCACTTGCCGCTGCTCTCTATCCTCTCAACCACTCTTCGCCACTTCCCGACCACCCTCCCGTTTCTTTGTTCCTAAATCCGCAACTCAAAGCCAAAATCAGGAACATAACCAAAGGAAAAAGAGTCTCAATAAATCACCCCCTCCAGCTCGTGTATCTCACACAGAGGTATACTCGAGATCCGAATATCTAGTCTTTACCGGTTCTTTTTGTTCTATGTTCACCATTTTATTGATTATTGCTATACTTTGATATTTTATTGGTTCTTACTGCATTGAGGTTAGTTAAGTTGAACTCAAATTGTGCGTTGCATTGAGTATGGCCTTTGTTTCCTAGCTTTCAGGGTCCTTAGAGTTGTTATCTGCATTTTCTGTGTCAGTGCTCTTATTCATCTTATATTGTTGGAAAGTTAAATCAATGATAGTGTTCAAACGTTTGTTTCTACAAATGCACAAGCTCATACTTTATGATTTCAATTATATATAACCTTTTAAGTTATTAGAGTGGAGAACATTCAGCTGGAATCTGTAATATATGCATCATAATTCCTACTTGTCTTTACATTACTCTTTCAAGTTTCTGGAAATTAAAAGCATCTAAGCATTATATTTGTAATGTGTTGAAAAACAAAGGGTTATGTCCGTCTATAGGGACATAGGGTTAGGTGCTTAAATTAACAGTTATGTGTTTGTGTATATATGTACTGTGTTTCTATATTAGAAACATAGAATTATAGTAATATACTGTAATCTTTCAGTATTGTATACATTTTCTCATTCCTTGATTCTTCATCTCTGCCTCTGTCTAACTGGCGGGTGGTTGTTATTCTCCACCCGCCAGGCCTTTGGATCTTTCAAATTCAACATAATGCATAAAGAGTTGCTTTTCTTTCTTTCAATTTTTGTAAAAAAATGAATGTTATATTAAATGAGAAAAGGGGATGAATTCAGAGAGAAGCTGTTACGCAGAAGTGTCCGGGGAGATCAAAAGGTGAAAGGCTTTTTCCAAATGTAGATGACAGAAATACAAATAAGAATGGGAGGTCTCAATCAACATCATTTAAATCATTTGGTGTGCAAAGAAAAGGGAAGGGAGTTCAGTTTGACTCAAAGGAGTTGCAGGTAAAGACATAGAGAAGCTACTTTATCTTTATGATTCTTGTGCCCATTTTATCTCTTCTAACCTTGTGAAGCAGAGAATGCTGATGGCTGCTGCTAATTTCTAGTTAAGAAAGACGATCTTTGTAACTTGTCCACCCTTTTCTATGGCATGCAGTATTTTTCTTCGTGGGGAATCATCAGATTTTTAACCTGTCTTGATCCTATTTGAAAAGTTTATTAATGCTTATGATCTTATTGTTTTGAACGTACTCTTAAAACTTAAAATTAAATGTTATAGCGTTCATGTCTACCTAAGTTCCACTACCAATGTTTTCCAGGTGGAAACTGGTAATCTTCAAGACTCAAATTTTCTGAATGCTGTTGTGAAGGTAGACATACTCTTCCATAAAGATGCTATCTAAATTTTCAGTGCTCACAGAATTCTCGTTTCCTCTCAATTATATTTGCCTTGCGTAATGCCAAATATAACTGCATGCATGCTGATGGTTGAGAAGAAAGTGTTTGATCAAAGACTAATTTCTAGTTTGTTGTGGCAATCTTTTTTTAAATTATATCAAGGTCTACTGCACACATACTGCTCCCGATTACTCTCTTCCTTGGCAGAAACAAAGACAATTTACAAGTACGGGAAGGTATGCTGTCTTTTCCTTTCTATACAAAGTTTCTTTAAACATTAGAAATAAGATTAATCATATGATGTGTAAATATGGAAAAGGAGGTCAAATGTTTTCTTTAACAATTATCCTATTTTTATATTTATAAATTTACTTTAATCAGCATACTATTAGATGCAAAAAGCTTATAATTCCATTTTATTTAATCTTTGCAGTGCTTTCATGATTGGAGATGGAAAACTTTTAACAAATGCTCATTGTGTCGAGCATGATACACAGGTATTTATAATTTGTACTATTTGTATTTGAGTACTTTGGTTTAATTACTTTAAGGAAATCCTTCTTTCAGTGACAGTCTCTTCTTTTGATCTCTCTGCATACCCTATTTTTTAAAAAACGCCCTTGGAGATAATGGTGAATAAGAAGCATTGTTCAATTATATTCAGAACATTTACTGTATTTAATGGATTAATGCTATTTTTTATAATTATTATTTCTTTCACTCTTAAAAATAAATTTACCAAAAGGAACAAAGAAATTATTAATGGTAGTTAAATGTGCTTGGCTCAATTGCAATTTTGGTTGCAGGTCAAAGTGAAGAGAAGAGGAGATGATACCAAATATGTTGCTAAGGTATTGCTCTCATGGAAAGATATGCAGCTGTCACTTGTATAATCTTCTGTTGATCCGTCACCGTGAGATTCCTGTCTGAAGGGGATAACTAGGTGTTTTGGGTAGCATTTTATTTTTTCTTTTTCTTTTTAAGACTTGGTCAATTCTTTGACTAAGCTAACCAAGACATAATTTGACATCAGAGTTTGCATTTGTGGGGGTTTCTTGGGCTGGTTGCAGGCTTGGGGTATCCCAAGCAGTAGCCGGATTCCACTAAGCTCTTTGGACTTTGGCTGAGAGCTAATTCTGGACAGGACCCAAAATGTCATATATGGCTGTTTCTTATGTTAAATTCAATAGGTTGCCTGCTATTTCACTAATCTCGAGTGGCTGAATCTTTGTTTTTTTCTGCCAGCAGCCTTTTTTATGTTCTTAATTTTATTGTAATGGATGGATTTAATCAGGTTTTAGCTAGAGGAGTTGAGTGTGACATTGCATTGCTTTCTGTAGAAAGCGAGGAATTCTGGAAGGGAGCTGAGCCACTTCACTTTGGACACTTGCCCCGACTGCAGGTAATTCTCATTTATCATTTTTCATAAACTAAGTGGCAGTTGTAATAACTGTGCATATGGTCTATTTCCTTTAGAACATTCATTATTTTTGTTTATGCTGGTCTCTTTTCTGAATTATTAAACACTCTTGGCTGGAGATGGGTCATTTTGTTGGTGTATCATCACCATCATCATTATTAGGGTGATGAGGGTGGTGCGGTGAACTGAGGGTCATGCCAGCTTTAGAGACAGAATTGGCTTGGGAATTAGACTTTTTACAGAATGAGAGTGGATTGATGAATAGGGGTTGGGCCATGGGCTAAGATCTTTTACTATCTTTGGGTTATAAAAAATGCTTTATCTATTGGCTTATATCTATCAGCTTATTATGCTGACTCTTTACTCTGTTGGCAGGATGCAGTAACTGTCGTAGGATATCCACTTGGAGGAGATACAATTTCTGTGACTAAGGGGGTGGTTTCCAGAATTGAGGTTTGCTATCCTCTATGGTTTTGTTTCATTTGTTGTCATTACATTTATGGAATGAATAAGCATTTCTGACAGAACTGTTGTATTCATTTCTTGGTTAGACTATATGCTTAGCAGCTTAGAAATAGATTTACTTATAGAATATAATATACTCCAGCAAATTATATACTTCTCCCTCCAATATTGACTCCATATAAGCATATACCATTATGATAAATACACATGCCAACTCTTTGTTAGCAATTGCAATCAGGTTACCTCATATGCTCATGGATCGTCTGAGTTGTTGGGTATTCAGATTGATGCAGCAGTAAATCCTGGTAGGTAGCATTGAAAGCTATCATGCTGAAGAAAAAGGTTCTGTTGTCCCATTTAAATGGGCTTATTGTGTTGCTGCATTTTCTAACTTGACAAGTCTCTGGATCTACTTGTTGGAAATTTAGGTAACAGTGGCGGTCCTGCATTCAATGATGATGGAGAGTGCATAGGTGTTGCATTTCAGGTAGTTCCTTGCCAAAGTTTAGGTCCTTTAGGAATGCTGTTTGTTTTGTCCCAAGTTCTGCAATAGCTTGTTATTTGTTTTTGTAGAAAACTGATGTTTCAGACCAGAAAAAATGCAGAAAACTGATGTTCAGAACTGAAAGAAAAGTTTCTGATTTATATTTCTGATCTATACAAAGATTACAAGATGTTTCTACTCTCTACTCTCTATTATTTCAGATATACACACTAATATATATACACACAAGAGACATAATAAAACTACACTGCTCTAGGTACACTGCACTGCTCAAGAAGTCTGCCCAAGAAGTCAAAGATGTGGACTGCCCAAGGCAGACTGCCCAAGGCAGATATATTTAATATTTCAACACTCCCCCTCAAGCTGAGTTGTATATATTATACAAACCCAGCTTGGAATTGAATTCTTCAAATCTTGTCCTAGGTAGAGCCTTTGTGAATATGTCAGCAATCTGTTTCTTTGTATGAATGTAGTTGAGTTCAATGGTTCTTGAATTCATCTTCTCATAAATGAAATGCCTGTCTATTTCAACATGCTTTGTTCTATCGTGATGAACTGGGTTCTTAGCAATGCTGATGGCAGCTTGACTATCACTGTGCATTTTGAAGGATCTAGGAACCTCAATTTTCAACTCATTCAACAACCTTTTAATCCACATCCCTTCACATATACCTAATGCCAGTGCACGATATTCTGATTCAGCACTGCTCCGAGAGACCACTGACTGTTTTTTGCTACGCCAAGTGACCAGATTTCCCCATACATAGGTACAGTAACCACTAACTGATCGCCTATCAGTCAACTCTCCAGCCCAACTAGAATCCGTGTAGACTTCTAGGTCTCGATTGTCATGTTTTCTGAAGTGTAACCCAAGACCTGGTGTCATTTTGAGGTACCTCAGAATACGATAAACTGCTTCCAAATGCTCCTCATTGGGGTTGTGCATATGTTGACTTACAATACTAACAGGGAAAGCAATATCTGGCCTAGTATGGGAGAGATAAATTAGTTTTCCCACTAATCTTTGATAACTCCCCCTCTCCACTGGAGTTGGTTCCCCACTCCGGTTTGTCTTTAAGTTAGGATCCATTGGAGTATCTGCTGGCTTACTCCCAAGCATTCCAGTCTCATTTAGAAGATCTAAGATATACTTCCTTTGAGATACAACAATCCCTTCTTTAGATCGAGCTACCTCCATTCCAAGAAAGTATTTGAGGGGTCCTAAGTCTTTGATCTCAAATTCTGATGCAAGAAATCTCTTGAGATTTGAAATCTCACTTGAATCATCTCCAGTTAGGATTATGTCATCCACATAGACAATAAGAATCGCTAATTTACCTGTTGAAGAGAATTTCACAAACAAGGTATGATCAGCTTGGCACTGGGTGTATCCAAATTTTACAATTGACTTTGCAAACCTATCAAACCATGCCCGAGGTGATTGTTTCAAGCCATAGAGAGCCTTTTTTAGTTTGCATACCAATCTTCCGCTAGAGTTCTTCTCAAAACCTGGTGGAATTTCCATATAGACTTCTTCTTCCAATTCTCCATTTAAGAATGCATTTTTTACATCCAATTGATATAAAGGCCAATCACAATTTACAGCAAGTGATAACAAAACTCTTACTGTATTGAGTTTGGCAACAGGCGCAAAGGTCTCCTGATAGTCAACACCATATGATTGAGTGAAACCCTTAGCAACCAACCGAGCCTTGAATCTATTGATGCTCCCATTTGGATTGTACTTGATAGTGAAAATCCACTTACATCCAACTGCATGTTTTCCTTGAGGTAAGTCAACAAGAACCCATGTGCCATTTTTCTCAAGAGCATTGATTTCCTCATCGATAGCAACCTTCCATTTGGGATCTCTTAGTGCCTCATAGATGTTTGTGGGAATCTGGACAAGATCAAGAGAAGAGACAAAAGCTCGATACATAGGAGTTAATTTCCCATAGGCAACATACCTTTCTATAGGATGACTAGTGCATGTTCTAGTACCCTTTCGATGAGCAATAGGCAAATCAATATTATCAATGGTAGTAGGTACAAACGCATTGGTCATGGGGTCCTTACCTTCATGATTTTCAAGGTCAAGTGAGCTCGGATGTGTGCTTGAACAGTCCTTGCTTTGTATGTTGGCCTCTATATTTTCAAATTTTCTCCTTCTATAAACACGAAGTTCTTTGTTTCTTTCTTCAAGTGGTGCTTGAGGAGGTGAATTTGGTAGCGTGTTTTCTGAGGATGGGTGGTTGATTAGAGGTGAAGGTGGGTTGACTGTAGGGAGAGAGGATGGTGGTTGACAGACCATGTTTTCTGGAGTCGCATCTGATTGAAAAGGCAAAGGAAAACCAGATGATGGAGGTGATAAATTTGGTTGTGTTAGAGTGGTTTGATGCTGGTATGATGGGACATTAGGGAAAAAAGAGGTAGCCTGGTTGTCCTGAAGTGTTTCCCAGAGTTGGTATTCTCTCGAATTCTCCCCCTGAATACCAGATTTGGGAAAGAATGATTGGTGTTCAAAAAAGGTGACATCCAGAGTATGATAAACTCTTTTTGTGGATGGGGAGTAACATTTGTACCCCTTTCGAGTACTAGAGTACCCAATGAAGATGCATTTGTGTGATTTGGGGTCAAGTTTTGTTCTTTTGTGATCATAGATATGGACAAACGCAGTACAACCAAAGATTTTAAGTGGCAATTCTGAAGAAAAAACTGAGAGATGAGGGAATGCTTGTAGGAACAGAGTTCGTGGTGTTTTGAACTTTAAAACACGACTAGGCATACGGTTTATGAGATAAGTAGCAGTAAGAACAGCTTCCCCCCAAAAATGTTTAGGCACATGATTTGAAAACATGATGGATCGAGATACTTCAAGGAGGTGCCTATTTTTTCTTTCAGCCACCCCATTTTGTTGAGGGGTGTCGACACAGGAACTAATATGGACAATTCCTTGATCTAACAAGTATGAACCAAGAATTGAGTTGAAATATTCTTTCCCATTATCAGTTTTCAAGACTTGAACTTTTTGTTTGAACTGATTTTGAATCATGGAATGAAAAGCTTTAAAGATTGATGCAGTTTCAGATTTTTCTTTCATGAGGAATGTCCATGTGAGTCTAGTGTGGTCATCAATAAAGGATACAAACCATCTAGAACCATTAACATTTTTCACCCTTGAAGGTCCCCAAATGTCACTATGAATTAATGAAAATGGTTGAGAAGGTTTGTAAGGATTACTTGGATAAATGCTTCGAGTATGTTTTGCGAGTTGACATACTTCGCAATGAAAAAGGTTGGGCTTTTTACTGGTAAATAAACTAGGAAACAATTTTTCAAGATAAATAAAATTTGGATGTCCAAGACGAAAATGCCACAACATGACTAGACTCTCATTGGAAACAGAAACAGAAACAGAATTGAAACCAGAATTGAAAGCATAACCTGACTTGGGAACTTGTTTATTTTCATGAGTGTTTTTGAGAATATAGAGACCACCACAAACTTCAGCACTGCCAATCACCTTCCCTGAGCCCACAACCTGAAATTCACAATGATTAGGATAGAATTTAGTCACACAATTCATGTCCCTAGTGAGTTTGCTGATGGAGAGTAGGTTGCAGTTTAGTTTAGGAACAAAGAGAACGGATGAAAGGAGAAGTTCATTAGTTAGTCTGACTGATCCTGTTCCTATCACACTGGAGAGGGATCCATCAGCAATTCTGACCGTGGTGGGATTAATACACGGTTTGAATGTATGGAAAACCTTTAGATCACCTGACATATGGTCTGATGCCCCAGAATCCACAATCCAAGGACTTGTGTTGTTGGAATTTGCAGCAAATGCATGAGAGGTGTTACCTTGATGACTTATCATACTACCATGTGCTTTGGCTGAAGGTGGAATTGGTTGTTTTGCAGCAGATAGCTGCCCAAATATCTTCTGCAGTGCCTCAAGTTGAATTTTTGAGCACGGACCGACTTCATTGGGTGATGCTTCAGATGTTGTAGCCACATTGAGGGCTTGAGGAAGGTTGGGATGATTTGTGACAGCCGAGTGAGAAGGATGTGATGAATTGGATGAATAATCCAAAGGTAAAGAATCTGCTGGAAGGATTTCATCAAGTTTAGACATAGCTGCTGCAGATTTGTTGTGAGGGATGACAAAACAAAAAATCTGCTGTAGAGATTTGGTGAAGGATGATTATCAGAACTGGAATGGATTTAGGACTGATATTCTGGGTAGAGATAGAGATTTTCTGGGATATCAGAACTGAAATTGATTTAGGACTAATATTCTGGGCAGAAATGGAGATTTTCTGCTGCAGAAATGGAGACTTGCAGAGCAGAAAATGAGGTTTTCAGAGCAGAAAATGGAGATTTTTCAAGACTTTCAGGTTTCAGAACTTGAGCTCTGATACCATGTAGAAAACTGATGTTTCAGACCAGAAAAAATGCAGAAAACTGATGTTCAGAACATAGAAATCAATAAGAAAGACACATGTTCAGAACTGAAAGAAAAGTTTCTGATTTATATTTCTGATCTATACAAAGATTACAAGATGTTTCTTCTACTCTCTATTATTTCAGATATACACACTAATATATATACACACAAGAGACATAATAAAACTACACTGCTCTAGGTAGACATTACACTGCACTGCTCAAGAAGTCTGCCCAAGAAGTCAAAGATGTGGACTGCCCAAGGCAGACTGCCCAAGGCAGATATATTTAATATTTCAACAGTTTTGTAGCATTATTTTAAAGTTTTGAGCACAATCTCAGTCATCATTGTCACTGCTACTAACTTGATGATTCAAGATTTTATATCTTTAATCCTGGTTTCCTGAATTGCATGCTGTTTATCCATCATCTATGTTTTTACAAGATACTATCCTTAGGTTTACAGATCAGATGACGTTGAGAATATTGGATATGTTATCCCAACCACGGTTGTGTCCCATTTTCTACAAGACTATGAGAGGAATGGGAAGTACACCGGTAAGTTTTTCTTTATAAAATTATTTGATGAAAACTAGACTGAAGAACTTCATCTCCCTGTTGGAGTTCAATCTATATATTTTTATATGGAGTTTTATTTATCTGAATTATAATGGTTCTTACCATATGCAGTGAGTTTAATACATCATGATTGTTTATTATCCCTCTAAATATCAAGCTGTTGAACACAGATTTCGATCTCCATGTAATGAAACTTTTCTTTACTATTCATGGAAGCTCTATTGTCTTTAAATTGGTGAACAATAATTGTTACTTATTATAATATATAAATCTTGGAACAATCTTAATTGTCTAGATGTGTTGTCCTAATGAGAGGGTATTTTTTTTAATAATTCTTTTAATTAATTAATTTTTTTATTTTTTCGTGTAGTTCCTTTTAATCTTCTTTGTTAGATGCTAGTACATCCGTATGCTTCCCTCCTAGACAACTAGCTTGTTTGTCATGAATAAAGAAGTGCCTCATCTATTAACAACTATGGCTTCAGGTGTTCTGCCAACGTTGTTATGATTTTGTATATTTGTAAAGCCACATTTCATTTTTGACCTCTTTACGATGTATAAAATTTAATTCTGTTAAATAAACTTGGATTGAGAGAATGAGCAAACAATTAACCTCTATTTGAACATTAATTTTTCAGGTTTCCCTAGTCTTGGAGTTTTATTGCAAAAGCTAGAGAATCCAGCATTACGTGCCTGCTTAAAAGTTCCATCTAATGAAGTATGTATTTGTTGATTTGATCAACTGGTTTCTTCTATTCATTTGGAGATGTCCTTTGAGCTGTGCTATTAATGTAAAATCTATTCATTGCTATTTTCCCTGTTTTGATAAGGAGCTAGGATTTTTTATCCTTGTAGTCAAATTTGCAGTGACAAATTGTTTTTTGGTTGAGGGGAGATATATGAAGGTAGAAAAGGAAGTTGCTGTCACCCGATAGGATGAAGTCCATATTATAGCTTTATTGTAGCTATATGGGGCATTATAGGGAATCGTGTTAGATGGCTGTTAGGTAACCCGGAAAAAGGTCACAATGAGAATAAGATATTTCATCAGAGGAAGTAGAACTAGAAATATGAAGTCTATCATGGTTATTTGAGACCATTGGAGGTAGTTGTGACCAGTCAATTTGTGGCTGGTGATGAGAAGGTGGCTACAATCGATGTGCCTAGATTAGGGTTAGGTAATGGGGCAGGAACAGAGGTTATTTCTGATGAGGAAGAGGTTTGCTCGTTGGTAGGGATGATGATAAAGAGTTGCAGGAATTAGGTCTTAGAACCTAGCTCTGATAACATTTAAAAAGAATTGGAAGAAAAACTGCAATCCTTATTGATTGTACTCCATAATATAGAATACAATATAGAGAAAGAAAAAAGGAAACTAACAAAATTACCTAGCTCTATTCTGGGAAACAGAATAATTACACTATTCTAGGGAATAAATATTCTCCTAATAGCATACAACTAATGTCCTATATCTATCATATTCTACAGTCTACTTTACTTTTAAGTTTGTAGGGGATGTGCATGTGCCTCTTTTCTTGAACTTTCTTTTCTTGAACTTAATAAGTGCAATTGTTCCTCTCTGCCTCACAATGGAAAAACATGAATAGGAGAGTAATTTTTCAAGATTACATACCCTTCTCTATCTGTATGGCCCCTAGCTGAAGAGAAAATTGTCATATGGCCCCTAGCTGAAGAGAAAATTGTCATTGTGTGAGAAGATGAGAACAAACCAATAAAAATAAAAATGATATTGAATATGAGAATAGGAGGAACCGAGGAATTTGGAGGCGATTAGTGCTTTCTTTGTTCAATAAGGTTTCAAATGACAATTCAATCATTTTTATATATTTTCATGAAATATTAAATTATCCTGCACCAGGGTGAAGAGAGCTTGATGTAATTGCATTTTTCATATCTTTTAATACAACCTTTATCAAGTTATTGTTTAAAGGCTCAATAAGGGATTTTTTTTTCAGGGTGTACTCATCAGAAAAGTTGAACCCACTTCTGATGCCCATAATACCTTAAAGGAGGTATTTGCTAATTGCTATTTTGCTGTCTACAATTTTAAGAACTCAGTGTTGAACTAATGTGGATATAGTCTTTACATGATCACCTGCAGTTGCATGCACCATTTTGTTCTATTACAGTTAAAGTTGTTTCATCTGGCACTTATTACTGGTTAAAATTGTCACTTATTGACAAAAGCTGCAATCTTTAACTGTAGTTAATAATTAAGAGTTTGACTTTTTCCAACCTCTAACTTACCTGTACTTTATTCTTTATCTTCTCCTTTTCCTTCTGATTATTAGTGATGTGGGAGAAATGAGAACCACATGTTCCACACCCGTATCATTTGCCCGCCACAAGCCCTTGTTACCATTGCACTAGAGTCAGCCTTCTGTCTTTTATATTTGTTTAATTAAGAAAATGTAAAATCAAAAGGTCATATCTGAAAGTTCTACGTTTTATGACACAGTTCCAAAGTATTATGTATTCCTTTTAATTGTCCTTCAAAAAGTGACTAAATAGCATTGTTGAAATGAGATTTTTGTGATAGTTGAGTTATTATTTTACAGAAAAATTGCACTTTTGGTCCCCAATTTATAAGATATAAGCGGACACATCACCACCTTTTGTCTCTGAGTTGTCTACGAAGTAGCACCTTCGATCTCTCTATTAATAAGTCTATCAAAATTTACTATTACTCTTCAATATCCTAGTTGGCTAGGGCTATTAATTGAATTTCACCTCTTATTTTCTCTTTTTCTTCTTAAATAATACACCAACTTCACAAGTTAGTGGCCAGAAATACAGAAATGTCGACTACTGACCTTCATTACACTAATGTGCAATAAAATAAATTAGTGTATCGGAGGTTAGTGCCTTGTGTTTCTGGCCACCAAGTTGTGGAGTTTGTTAGAGTGCAATTTAGGAGGAAACAGAGGAATAAGGTGTGAAATTTCATTAATAGCCTTGATTAATTAGGGTTTTTGAAGAGTAATGGTAAATTTTTACAGATCTGTTAATTAAGGGACTGAAAGTGCCACTTTGTTGACAATTTGGGTACTAAAAGTGGTGATGCTTATAACACAGAAATTGAGTTTGCTATACCTTATAACTCGGCGACCAAAAGTACAATTTTCCCTTATTTTATTGTTAGGTGTACTACGGAGTTATGGACCCTTGGTTCGTTCTTAAACTAACAGCTCATATTGCCAAGGAGAAATGAATTTTCAAATTTGTGGCTAACTTGACTGATATGGGCTAATGGGTCTTAGACAAGGGTGAAAATTGCATTATCATTAAGTGATCTTAGTAGTCATGTTCTTTGCCATGCACTTTTTATGTAGGTTAACTTTTGTTGATATTTTGAATGTTAGCCCACTGTACAAATTTTACAGACTTTGGGCTTTGGGTGATTCATTTTAAAATGTATATTCTTTTTCAGGGGGATGTGATCGTAAGCTTTGATGGCGTTCGTGTTGGGTGTGAAGGAACGGTGCCCTTCCGGTCAACTGAGCGAATAGCATTTCGCTACTTGATCAGTCAAAAGTAAATTTTTATTACTTGCAAATATGTTTAACATGAACTGTTACCTATTTAGGAAACAAGTACTTTTAATGCAAAGGGTGGAAGCTTATCTCTAAAACAATGTCAGAATCCTATTTAAGTCATGTTACACCTGAAAGGCATGTCTGATAAGAAAGGATTTGAGTCCTGCTGAAAAGTGAAATCTTATCCATTGACTTTTGTATTGGGCTAGTGCTCTTCCTATTTTTGTGTTCAGTTTGCTCTGGACAATATATGGGAGTTCTTCTAGGGTTTCTAAGTAAAATAATGTGGGAAAGTTCAAGTGTGTTGGTATACTTTTTCAAAGGTGATTTGATGTGTGTAGGATAAGCTAATTGCACTTAATTTGCAAGAATATATGGACTGAGTAACTTATTGTACCGAAAGTGACAATAAAGCTAAACCCTAAACCCTAAACTATAATCATGACCTTGACAACTGGCTTACCATCAATTTCTTCTCAGGCTATTTTATGAAACTTATGAAAGTGTTTACAACTCAGGTTTGCAGGTGATACTACAGAACTTGGCATTATTCGAGCGGGGGAATTGATGAAAGTTCAAATAGTTTTGAGTCCTCGTGTAGATTTGGTATGTAAATGATGCATCTTTTAATATAGGTGAAAGTCTTAGTTCCTTGTTGGAAAACCCTGACTTGAAATCCCATAGTATTGATCTGGACATGTTTGCTATCATCTTTAGGTTCCATATCATATTGAAGGAGGCCAGCCTTCATACCTGATTGTCGCTGGATTGGTGTTTACTCCACTGTCTGAACCATTAATACAGTATGTCAAGTTAGATGTTTGGTGTTTGTTTTTTCTTTATGAATCCTTGATGCTAAAGAAAATGCGTAATTTCACAGGGAAGAATGTGAAGATAGCATAGGGGTAAGCTCTAAGTAGCGGATGACTGCTTTAGTATCATAAAAAAACATTTGCATTCTCTGACTGATTATTTGTTTTCCTTTTGGTCAGCTAAAACTATTGACAAAGGCACGGTATTCCCTGGCAAATTTCAAAGGTGAACAGATTGTGGTCCTATCACAGGTATAGGCAGACTTCCAGGGCACAAATGTAGCATAGCATAGCAGTTTATATAGTTAGTGGTTTCAGTTCTCTTTTTCACTCTTGTGACAAAAAGGTGGAATCGCCCACCTCAAGCGCCTCTACACCTCGGCCCGACAGAATTGTGGAGGGGTAAATCATGGCGACTTAACTGATCAACAGAGACTGGATTTTTGTTCACTGTGCACAAGGAACGCCCCTCATTTTGAGACTCAATCCTTGGTCTTTTGTGACAAATTTCACCTCTGTGACCAGTTGAGTTACCCATGCAGGCTTCTCTTTTTCACTCTAAGTTTATGTGTGAGTATTCACACATGGCCTTTCTATTACGTTAATGTAAATGGGAATCCATATGGTTCATTAAAGAAAAGAAATAGAAACATAGCTTAGGGAGAGATGCTAACGGGGGGTCAGTTATGCAAAGAATTTGAATTTTTAATTGTTTATAATGCCACAGGTTTTAGCAAATGAAGTAAACATTGGATATGAAGACATAAGTAATGAGCAGGTAAGTATATATTTTACTCACACTTGTGTAAACCGGCCGGTGTAATTATGTGAAATCAATTTGCAGATCTTGAAGTTGAATGGCAAACGAATTAGAAACATCCACCATTTGGCTCATCTACTTGATTGTAAGTATTGTATATGTACTAATCACCCTTCCGTTTTCCTTCTTTTGTCCCATGCTCATCATTCATCCTTTGCACAGCTTGCAAGGATAAATATCTAGTTTTTGAATTTGCGGACAACTTTTTGGTCGTCTTGGAAAGGGAGGCAGCTTTAGCTACATCAGCTAGCATCCTTAAAGACTATGGCATTCCAGCTGAAAGGTCTTCCGATCTTATGGAACCATATGTGGACTCAATAGGACAAAATGATGCGGTTGATCAGCAAGAGTTAGAGTTTGGGGATAGCGCAGTATCTAATTCTGAATTCGGCTTTGATGGGCTTCTTTGGGCTTGAAAATGTCCCACCGCACCCTTCAACAAAGTGAGCCCCATATAACAGTTCCTTCTCATGGATGCAGATTCGCATTGCTCTTGGACATTTACCTGGAAATTTCCGAGATCTCCAGAGAATCATTTACGGTGAAAATGTAGAGTCGTGGGGGGGCTTGTTTAACAATAATTTGGAGGTAGAGAAGCTAAAAAATCTGCAATTTTTTCTGATACATAACATGGGGTCATTGAATGCATCCTCTCAGTGTGAAATTAAGTCCATTATTTGTACTTCTGCATGGAGCCTGAGATTTGTTTCAGAGAAGGATATCATGCAGTGATTGCAATTGCATGGAGATCGGAGAAGAGCTGGGAATTGTCAATTATGCAATCCTTTACTGGTATTGATTATATGCTACTCCAAATATTACTTGAGGTGTAGAAAAAAATTGTAAACCTATGTTGTTATCTGTCATTTTTGTTTCTACATGCAGGCGAATAAAATGTCTTCCATTTACTGCTTGTTACCTTTCTTTTCAGAATCATAAAGCTATATGGTAAGCTAATGACTTTTCGCCCTAGTGATTAAAGGAGACCCTTTTTCACTAGACCATTTTTTTTTAAAAGGTGATTCAAAAAAACAAATAAAAAAATTACCATTTCATAAATACAAAAAAAATAAAAATAAATTGATAATTAACCTTATCCCAATAATTAGCATCATTACTTTTTGTTCTTGATTTATAACCAAAGTGGCTCTTTGTGGGGAGGAATTTCGGGATAATTCGGGTTCAGTTCTCACAAGTGATGATTCCCCCTGGGCCAGCTCCTGTGGCAAAAAAAACATAACAAAAGTGGCTACGCTTTCAAATTCTAAGGCCCTCTCCATCAGTTAGTTTTGACACAAATTTTAAGAAAAAAAAACCTAATGCATGTTTATTTTAACTAATGGGGGTGCTGCATTTTGGAGAAGTCTTTCTCCTTGCAACAACCCCCAATAAAATTAAGAAAGCTGGGGGCGCATGGGGAATCTGAGAGTGCTGGCGAGCTGGCGGCCACTCTCATGATTTCATTGTTTTGTTTTGTTTTGTTTTGTTTTGTTTTGTTTTTTTTTTTTTTTTTTTTTTTTGTTTTTTTTTTTTTTAAATTTTTCTTATTCAGCTGGAGCGGCCAGCTGATTTCTTTTTATTTTTAATTTTTAATTTTTTTCAGTTGGCTGTTTCAAAGGCCAACTTTTAATTATTTTTTTTTTTCAAATTTTGTTATTAAACTTTTACATAGTAAAATTATATATAAAAAATTGTAACTATTTATAATTATTAATTTATTTCAATTTTGATATGTATAATTTAATATAATAAAAATAATAATTTTATTTAAATTTTTATAATGACAATAAATAAAGAAATAATTAAAATATAGTGATAAAATGGTGGGTCCACAAAAAATTCGAAAAAAAAAACTTAAAACTAAGAGCAACACCATCAATGGATCAAAGGTGGATATTGGAATAGTGATGATGCAAAGTGATGATCCAAAATTGATGTGGAGAGGAGATAATGGACAAAAGCTTCATCCTGCAAATGCTTGGATATTGTTAGGAAAAAATATAGGTGGCAGGTGCTGGGGCTGCTTCTGATTGTTTTAGTTTTGTTTCTTTTTCTTAATTTGTTTTGGCTGTTGCTACGGCAACGGCCAAGCCTTTCATTTTTTTTTTTAATTTTTTTGTTACTTTCTTTTTAGTTTATATAATTTTTAACTTTTTCTTTTTGTTAAATTTTTAAAGTTTGAACACAAAATATAAATGTAGTATATAATTTTGATTATCAATTCAACACAACTACAGTTCTAGACGGATGACACGACCTATGTTCCGCGCAACTGCAGTCCCCTTTCAACACAACTACAGTATCGGTTCAACACAACTGCAGTATCAGCCATGATCAATGGTCCACAGTATAACGACTAGGGGTAATTTTGTTCCAAAGTTTTTTATTATTATTTTTTTTATTATTTTTTTTTCTAAAATTCATTGATTGAAATACCAAGGGGGCATGGGATTTTAATTCCATAAAAATTAGGGAATTTCAATTATTCTCTAACCAAACGAATGAATTTGCTTGCCTTCAGAATTATGTGCGAATTAGATGAGAATGAAATTGTAATTTCCTTCAACCAAACGACCCTGTTAATTAGGAGCCAAGCTCCTCCATTTCATTTAAGGAGCCATAATGGCTCATAACTACTTACGTTTTTTTTTAAAAAATATTAATTATAATAACTTATAAGGATGTTTTGGAAAAAATTTAAACTTTTCTCAAAATGTCAAACTGAAACGCTGCAAAATGTAGCGTGTAAGTTGTAATAGTGGATTCGTTAAAATTTTAACACATACATCTTTCATTTTATGAAAATGAGAAGATTGCTGAGAGGTGAGAGGGTGATTTCTTGTTTTCACTTGCTAAGTTCCTTGAAATATAATATAAATATAAATATAAAATAAAATTACATCAAATAATAATGATAATAATAATGTTGGATATTAAAAAATGTACTCCGTATTTAATAGTGATAAAGAAACCTGAAGCCATTTGTTGGTACGGTGGATATTTTGAAGCAAGTAGCAAAAACAATAGCATCAAAGGGATGTAAGATGCAATTCAGAAATGTCACATCGTAGCCGTTGATATATGCATTCCATATATCGCAGGCAACACCTGTCATCATCATACACCGTCCATCTATCTGTTTTTTTTTTTTTTTTTTTTTTTTTTTTTGTTTTAAAGAAAAAATCTATTATATTTAATTTGTATTGTTTTGTCAACTATTTCCACACATTTGCGTGTGCGTTACAATTATTAGTTTGCTTCCATTACCATCTGCCTATTATTCATTTTTGTATTGTACAGGAGTATACGCTACAATTTATTTCTTCATGCATTGCATCATTTGCATGTCGCCTTCCCCTATCATTAATTGCTTTTACTCATTTCCACTACACTACAAAAACATCCTGCCTGTCCGGCCTTCACCTTTTTTTTTATGTGGCTTCGAATTTTTTATCTTTACCATCAAATTTTATAATGTTGAAATGGTGTTCAAATAAAATGGATTTTTGATACTTTTGTAAATAAATATTATTCTATTTCTAAAAATATCATATATATTTTTTCTATATTAGTAAGTATGGTGATGTTTATTCAAACTAAAACCTCTAGTTAAATTGAAACAAAAAAAAAAAAAAAACTGTGTCATCCCATCCACACCCTTATGAGTTTTGACTCTTTTTATTTATGCAAAAACCTCTTATAAGATCGTCTCATGAATCTCCATTCATGTGACGGATCGAGTTTTTCGTAAGCATTATATATATATTATATTTTTCTTCATAAGTCACTCTTCAATCCCTAAATATTATATCTTAATTTAAAAGTATTACAATTTTTCTCACAAATATCACATTTTCTCTAATACGTATTACACTTTCTTACAGAAGTAATAATCAATTTATCGATGATTAATAATACACTTTTTCGGCCTCATAAGTAATAGTCAATTAATTTATTCCCTGAGGTTAGTATATCATTTTTTGTCATAACTCTTCAACCCTAAATATTACATATATTGATTTAAAAGTATTACATTCTTTTTTTTTTTTTTTTCAAACTATCACAATCCATATAAATACTATATTTTTCTTCATAAGTAACAATAATCAACTTATCCCTAATTAGTATTACACTTTCCATCATAACTATTACATATCTATCTAGACTCGACTCGTCTCACAGAAAAGGATCTATGAGACGGACTTACAAGAGATTCATTTTTTATTTAATATATAACTTGCGTGTCTTTATCTAATTGCTCCTTGTGTATAGGTTTAATTTTAGCTAAGCAGTTAACTTGTAATTGCTCCTTATTGTGTATAAATAACTCTTCTTGGCAACATGAGAAGGTTGTTGAGAGGTGAGAGGGTGATTTCTTGTTTTTACTTCCGTGCTAATTAAGTTCCTTACAATACAAAAGGTTGACTTTGACTGTAAATTCGTGTATGTTTGTCTCTTACATTTGTCCCATTATTTCTCCAAACACTTAGCCTAGAAAAGTATGAGTTTGTGAGGTTGACTGCCTAGCTAGAATTCTGGACAGGCTGTGTGGTTGCATGTTTAGCAAAGTTAATGAGTAAATACGCATAACAGTTGGTATCAGAGCATAGACTTGACGATTTGATGATAAAATTGATCTATAATATTACTATATTTTTCAGCTTATATTACTTCATGCATTTGTAGTATAAAACGTGTGAACTTATATATAGTACAAAATACGTGCACTTCAAAGTTATTATTCTTTGCACTCGTAGTATGTATAATGTTGTGCCTTTGACTTTTGTAGTATGAAATTTATGTAATGTTGTATAGAAAATACTACACATTTTTTTATTTTTTATTTTATAAATTTTCCTCCATTAAGGAGCATTGATCTGGACCATAACAAGGGCTGTTTAGTGGTGTGGTCCGTCTTAGGATTGTGAGTTGTGCATTGGTTAGCTATTTGTCCATCACTGTTGTAGTTGTGGCACATTTTGGGGTTAGTTCTGGTGTATTATGCCGTTGTTACAATATTTTTATCGTGGAGTTTTATTTTTCTACTTCTGGGTGTGGGTGTTAATATTTGTAATTAAAAATAGTTGTTCGTTTCCATTAATATTGTTAGAAAAGAAACATGTGTTTGGAAATTGTAGTGTGGGAAGAATATTTTTTTTATGCGCGATTGGTTGTTGCTTGGAAGACTAGCTAATTTTTCTTTGGGCAAATATTCTTTACTATTTTATCCTCTTAATTTTCTTAATCTAAGATAATTTGTTGGTTTAATCACAGTCGTGCATCCTTTGTTTTTAACAATCTAGGTTAAACCACACACACATTCTCACTTGGGAGATATTCTTATGAGAGAGCGCGCGCACACACACACATGGATGAGTTCGGGTGCAGGGATGCACCCAGGTGTGGTCATGCGGTTAGATCTAAGCCACGCCGGTGATCAAATCTAGATCAACGGCTCAAATCAATGAAAATTTAAAAAACAAAAATGTGTGTCTGGAAGAAAGAAGCATATATAAGCTAAAAATGGTGTACCTTAAATGATACAAAGACGCACATTTTTTTTTTTTGAAAATTACAAAGACGCACCTTAAGTGTCAAAATGACGCACCCTAAGTAGTTTTGCTAAAAAATTTTGTTCTTGAGGGTCTGAGCTAGGGATCCGGGAGACCCCTGACTCAAACCCCTTAGTTCAAAAGAGAGAAGGGTGGCGGGCAAGTAGTGCCCTTTGAAGAAGAAATTAAACATGACGCACCTTAAGTACAAACCCTACGCACCTTAAGTTTACTCCATATGGAAAATAACCAATTTACAACGGTATTTTTTTTTAAAAATGTTACGTTGTTAATCCTGGACATTGATCTTGAGAAGATCAATGGCTTTCACCGCACAATCACACGTAATTAGAAGATCAACTACATGCGAAAACTTGTGTGAGATCGTCTCAACATGAGACGGGTCGGGTCGGAACGGGTCAAGATAAAAAGTAATACTTATAGGCACAAATGTCATACTTATATACTCAAATGTAATACTAATTAGGAATAAATTTTTTGTTACTTATAAGAGTAAATGTAATACTTTTACATTTACATTTCGATGTAAAAGTATTGTATTTTCCCTTAAAAGGGTAAATAATATTTCGATGTAAAAGTATTGTATTTTTCCTTAAAAGTATTACATTTACCCTTATAAGTAACAAAAATTTTATTCTTGATTAGTATTACATTTGAGCATATAAGTATGACATTTGTGCGTATAAATATTAGATTTGCATCTTGACCCGACCCGACGACCCGTCTCACGGTGAGATGGTCTCACACAAGTTTTTGCCTATATATATATATATATATATATATATATATATATATATATATATATATATATATATATATATATATATATATATATATATATACTTTCAAATCATATATATCATAACATAACATAACAAAACCATCTCTTTTATTCAAAATAAAATTATACAAACTAATTAAAGGTGCATACATATATATTCAGCAAGCCAAACAAGAGCATGCATGCGCTGCAAGCGAGCTGGTTGGCTTACCATCAAACATTAGGTTTATTACATATATCATATAATAATGCTTTTGATATATCACAAAAAACAAAGGAAAAAGCTAAGAGAATATATATATTATTATTACAGCAGGGTTTTGATGTCATTGGCTATGCTTTGGGAATCGAAAGAAATCCCATACAGTCCTCTCCTAGCCAGCCCCGCGCAATACAACCCATTTTTGCCCTTCCAATGCATTGGGAATTCTGGATTTGGAAGCCCATCCTCATTTAGCAGATAATCATCTCCCTCCACCCCACAAAATAAATACAATTGAAATTAGTTAGCACAATAGATATATGTTCGACATTATATTATATATATTGTGGATCTTTAAATGATTATTTTAGAGTCATTTCCATTTTTGGTCCTACTGTTATTGGGGCATTGCCAATTTTAGTCCACTTCATTAATTTTTGCCACATTGCGACCAGTCTTATTTAGTCCTTGTCACTTTTAGTCCAACGTTAAAATTTTCGTTAAATAATCGTCCAAAACAGGAGTATTTTGAACTTTTCATACTTTGATCATCTCCTTTACCCTTTGTAGTGGTTTTCCTTACAGATTTTCATCCAATAAAGAGGTCCGGCAAAAGCCATGACTTTGTAATGTGGCTGACATGGCTTTCGCCGGACCTCTTCAATGGATGAAAATGTAAAAGGAAAACCACTGCAAAGGGTCAAGGAGATGACCAAAGCATGAAAAGACCAAAATTACCCCTATTTTGGACGGCAATTTGACGAAAATTTTAACGGTGGATTAAAAGTGGCAAGGACTAAATAAGACTGGCCACAATGTGGCAAAAATTAATGAAGTGGACTAAAATTGGCAATGCCCCAATAACAATAGGACCAAAAATGGAAATGACTCATTATTTTATTAATGAAGGGTTTTAGCTAGCTCAATCAAGTTGCTAGTTGTTTTTTTTTTTTTAGTACTATTGACCTCTCATCGGGGAGGGTCACAGCTATGCCGCTTGACCACAAGGCATTTGGCAAATAATTATAAGTTTCTAACATGTTATTAATTCTACTAAATTAATTTTTTTTAGTTATGCTATTGAAATAAATTAAAGTATAAATATAAAAGAAAAATTACATCAAATAATAATAATGATGATGATCGATGGTGATGGTGGTGATGATGATATTAAAAAAAAAAAAAAGAAGTATTCAATAGTGATAAAGAAACCTGAAGCCATTTGTTGGTGGATCTTTTGAAGCCAGTAGCAAACACAATAGCATCAAATGGATGTGAGATGCCATTCAAAAATGTAACATCGTAGCCGTTGATGGATTCTATCGCAGGCAACACCTGTCATCATACACCGTTCATCTATCATATTTATTATAAGTTCTTTTGTCAACTACTTCCACACATTTGTGCCAAATTATTGTGTGGACCACGGTCCAAAACAATGTCACTGAATTTTATGAATTAGAATAATGTACTTTATGCGTTAGAATAATAGTCTTTATGTGTTTAGAATAATAAAACTTTTGTAATAAAATAATGTACTTTATAAATTAGAATAATGTACATTATGCTTTAGAATAATATATATTGTGAGTTATAAACATGCATGTTATAGTGGATTGGATTAAAAAAAATTCGTAAAATGATATTATTTTTGGATCGTGGTGCACACAGCTGTGCAACAACGGTATTGTGCTTTTGAAATTATTATTTTACTTCCTATCTGCCTACTTATTTCTGTACTGTATGGAGTATATACTGTTACAATTTATTTCTGCATGCATTGCATGTCGCCTTTCCTATGTGTTTTCATCATTTCCATTACACTACAAAAGATCCTGCCTGCCCTTCACTTTTTTTGTGGCTTCTAATCCATTCTTCTATTTCATCATTTTTTTCTTTACCATCAAATTTTATAATGTTTAAATAAAATGGAGTTTTGATTCTTTTGTAAATAAATAGTTATTCATATTTCTAAAAATATCATATATTTGTTTTTGTTTATATTAGTGATTACGGTAATGTTTTGATACCCTAAAACTAATCCTATGGAATTTTAACGTAATTGTATTCCCAAGGTTCAAATCAAACCTCTACTTAAAAGTTAATAAAGAAAAAATAGTGACATCTCATCCACACCCTTATGAGTTTTAAATATTTTTTTAATATTAATTGTGTGTCTTTATCTAATTTCTATATATATAAATTTTGATAACTATATATAATATCTTTCATGCTTATTTTGCAAAAAAAAAAAATTGCATTTTTTTTCCAGATATTTCCTTGTTTTTTCTCTCACTATGATGGGCATGACTAAAATGTCTTTATTTTCGTTCAGTGATATAAAATTAAATATCACACAAAATTAAATGATAAATAATTTGAATTAAATCTTGTAAATTAAAAAAGAAATTCAATTGGGAATAATAAATGTGCTAATTTAAGTCATTCAATTTAAAAAAAAAAATTATTCAAACCATTCTGTATTTAATATATTTATACTACTATTCATTTTGCAACATGAGTTAATTTTATGTGGTTGAATTTTAGCCACACTTTAAAATCAAACACAAATATATTGAGAACATTCATTTTAATATCATATATTATCACCTCCTTTCATTTTATAATATTTAAACATTCATTTTAATAAATAAATTTAAATGTCAAGCATATTGTACTCAAATGGCACAGAATAGAACCAGTATTTGACTTTTTAGGCTCTTCTAATAGAGTTAGAAGTACTAAAAAAAAATGAATTTAAATAAGAAGAAATGAAATATATATACCTGAATCTGACCGGACTTGACCTTATCATGGGTTCCGACGTCGAAAATGGGGTATCTTCCGTCCTTGACTTTGGCTGTCAAGGGACCCTCTTTTGGTCTTTTCACCCCATAATATTTGGCTGTGTCTCCATATACAAGCTTGCTAAGTAACAGCAGGACCGAGTCGACAATCCAATACGGCATGTGATACTTCATCAATATCGTTAGCGCCAAGTATCCCATTTCTCTTGTTATAATGTGAAACTGTACGTATATATGCATGTATCACCAATTATATATATATATATATATATATATATATATATATATATATAATTTTAATCAACATATACATACAAACAAACGAACATTTATGTATGCATTAATGCAACTTTCCAAGCTTCTGACATAGAGGAGACAGTGGGGGAGAGGGACGTGATGGTGGATGTTAAGGTTAAAAACCCAAAAAAAAAAAATTATATATATATATTTTTTATTTTTTTTAATTAGAGCATTCCTATCAACGCATTATAGATGGTTTATGTCAGGGTTTGTGCCACCATAGCAAGAAAAAGGAGGAGAGAAACACAAAATGGTACTTCTGCAAATAAAGAGATCATATATAGTACAGTAGCATATGATTAGTTATCATTCAAGGGTCCAGTCCGCACACAGCAGCGCCCTATGCGGGCGCGTGCACTGCACGCGCATCTGGCGCGCCTTGCTTGACAACCATTTTTTAAAATTTTTTTTAAAAAAATCTTATTTTTTTTATATTTTTTTTTCTCACACTCATTTTATTTTTTCTAATCACACTTACAAAAACTCCTAAAGAACCGTGAAATATTTTCGTTGATAAGAATGCTCTTAGGTGCACTAAAATTCGTTCACACCGAGTTAGCCCAATTAAGAAGTTAAGTGTTGGCTATATTGATTTCTATTTGCACCGGATTGACCTCAATAAGGGAAAGATAAAGTGCGGGTCATATTAGTTTTTTAATACCAAAAAATTTCAATTTCTGACCACTCTTCAAGAGATAAGAGTGTATTAGGAGTGTATGACCACTAATGCCGCTTTAAGAAATAATTAAGAAGTTAAAAGGAATGGGATTGTGTGCAACTTGTTTCCTTGTGGGGTACTCAGATCAGTCAGATGTTGTCAGAAATAAAAAATAAAACAATATTGTATAGTTACCGGGCTCCGGACGACGATGGAGGTTTTAGCACCGTAATTGCTGAGATCAAGAGCGATTTCCATGCCGGAATTCCCGCAACCCACCACCAGCACTCTCTTGTTTCTATACTTCTCGCCGTTCTTATACTGCGTAGAGTGGATAATCTCCCCCGCGAATCTCTCAACACCCTTTACCTCAGGGATAAACGGGATACTTGCTTCGCCGGTGGCCACCACCAGAAACCTCCCGGAATATTCCTCCACCTCGCCGGAATCCGCCATTCTCGCCCTCACCTCCCACTTCCCGGCACCCTCATCATACACCGCCGATTCCACCGCCCTTTTGCACCGAGGGGTAATCTTGAAATTCTCAACGTACTGGTCCAAGTAACTTATAAACTGTTTTCTCGGAACATAGGTCGGAGCAGTCGCCGGAAAATGGAAATGGGGAAGCTCACAAAAGTTCTTAGCAAGGTGAAGATGGAGGCGATCGTACGCGTATTTCTTCCACATGGAAGCATAACAGTCATCTTTCTCGAGCAAAATGTTTGGAATGGAGAGACGATTTAGACATGCAGAAGTGGCGAGGCCCGCCGGGCCGGCGCCGACGATGATCACCGCCGTTTCTTGTTTCGTTGACATTTTTTTTGTGTTTTGTTTTGGAAATGAGAGAAGAGAATAATAGTTAGGTGTGCAGTGAGGGATTGAGTAAAGCGAGATCCAATGTAAGGGTTATTATATAGTACAAGATCTATCTGTAAAACGTATATCCATACCACTTGTCAAAATCTATTCACCATTTTAAATACACACAATTTCTAATTTTCTAAAACTAAATAAATAACGGAAATTAGAAAAAGAAAAGCTTTTCACTCAAAGTAACACAGCAATATAATTCTAAAAATATTATTTACCTTTTTCCATATTCTTCAAATAAAATATATATATATATATATATATATATATATATATATATATATGTATGTATGTATACTGTATACACACATGTGTGTGTGTAAGACTGTAGGGTATATGTCTCTTATTCTTATCTACTTTTTATTCTAAGAGAGTGGTACATTATTTTTATTTTTTTAATATTGTATGTTACAAATTTTTTTTAATAAAATAAAAACACAATTAAAAAAAGTCAAAGTATACTATTTAATTTTTAAATTGAAAAATAGAAAAAAAAAATCCGTTAAGCCATTAGGTGTATTGAGTAGGCCATAACTATAGAAGACACCTTTAATCAAGCAAATTTTTATGTGGACCATAAAAAGAAAAGTACATTTTTAATATAATAAAGTACATTGTTTGTGTAATGAATGTACAATATACGAATAATGCACTTTTCATTAATACAAGATACATTTTTAATATACTAAAAGTGCATTATTTGTGTATTAAATGTACATTATTTGATACAATACAAAAGTTCGAACTAACCTGATAGCAGAAGCCAATAGGATCAAGCACCTCCAGCCATAGTTATCATTTTGTGTATCATTGCTTTAAGGATTGTAAGGAGCTTTAGAGAGTTTTGTCTACCACTTGTCTCCTGAGCAACTAGATGGTGTAGTCTGTGAAGCTGTAGCAGTAGCAATGGGAGTACCATGCTTAAATAACCTACATGTCATCATTATAGGCTAAGTAACAGAAATCGTTACTTCCGTTTCAAACCACAACATAATGACCATAAATAGCCTATTAACTTGCACCACTTAATAGTGACATTAATAGAAAATCACAATCCAAAAACAATAATGATAACAATGTTACAACATATTGATTCCTCAGTTCGAAATTGATAACCGTTATTACTACAGTAACAATGCTTATTTGACAGTAATAACTAAATAATCAATTTCCTCAATTGTAACTCTTGATATTTAATAGCAATAACTATAAAATGTTACAAAATGTTATCATTATTAACACATGTTTTGGATAAAAAATGAAATTGTTTCAAAATTATGATTTCAAATCATACTATCAAAATTCAAAACTAATGATGATAGTAACGGCACAAATCATTGATCCATCGGTTCAAAAATCGATAATCGTTATTACTATAATAGTTCTAATAATTATTATTCAGTAGTAATAACGGAATAATCAATTATCTTGTAACCGAACAACATTTAATAATAATAATAATAATAATAATAAAAATAATAATAATAATAATAATAATTATTATTATTATTATTATTAAATGTTACATAATATCATGATTATTACCATAAATGTTTTGGATAAGCAAATTCAATAATAATTTCAATATATTATTCTTAACAGCATAATCAAAATCATACGACAAGACTAAAATGGAAAAAAATATCCAAATGTCACAAACATATGCATTTTTTAAAATTGTGATACAAAATCACACTCCATAATTAAAAATATTATCAAATTATGACAAAATTTCAATGAATAGCCATAATAATCACATAATATTATAACAATTTGAAGATTTAAAATGGAAAAACAAATTGCTAAAACCGCAAGCCTTTAAAACATTTTTCGGGAAAATTTTAATACTCAATAAAATTAAAATCCAAACTTGCCTCCTAAGCAACTAGATGGTGTAGTCTGTGAAGCTGTAGCAGGAGCAATGGGAGGACCATACTTAAATAGACTACGTGCCATCATTATAAGCTAAGTAACAGAAACTGTTACTTCCGTTTCAAACCACAACATAATGGCCATAAATGACATATTAACTTGCACCACTTAATAGTGACATTAATAGAAAATGTTACAGTACTTTTTAAATTATAAACTTGTGGTCCATAGAATAATGATTGCTTTTAAACATGTATCATTCTCATACTAATCCGCGTTCGCACTAGATCGATTCAATTATGGAAAAAAATGTTAGCATATTAGATAATTTTTCATACAAGATCCTTCATGTCAACCAAACTAGTTATTATAGAAAAAAAAATTTAAAAATTCCTTAGTTTACCATAATAACAAAAGAATTTGAAATATATAAATATATATATATATATATATATATATATATATATATATATATATATATATATATATATATATATATATATATATATATATAGGATCGCGTTCAGGTGAGAACTGGGCGCCCAGGAGAGAACTGAGAACGAATCACAGCGCGCCACGTGTCCAGAATGTAGTTGCAACTAACGCTATAACTAGGTGCACTTCATGTTATAACTAGGTGCACATAGGTGTACCCAGGTGCATAAATGTTAACAAGGTAAATTACTTGCACCTGCAGGTGAAAATAGGTGCACACGTGCAAGTAAAATGTATTACAAGTGCAAGTAAATTATACAATGAGCATCAATACTAAGTGCACCTAATGTTATAACTAGGTGCACCTATTGCTATAACTAGGTGCACATAGGTTGCAACCAGGTGCATGAATGTTAACAAAGTAAATTACTTGCACAAGTGCAAGAAAAATGTATTGCAGATGCAAGTAAAATGTATTACAGGTGCAAGTGAATTGTACAGTGAGCCAATACTAAGTGCACCTAATGTTATAACTAGGTGCAACCTATGTTATAACTAGGTGCACCTATGTTATAACTAGGTGCACCTAGGTTGCACCCAGGTACATGAATATTAACAAGGTAAATTACTTGCATTTGTAAGTGAAAGTATTTGCGAAAATAGGTGCATGAATATTAATAAGGTAAATTACTTGCACTTGTAAGTTAAAATATGTGCGAAAATAGGTGCACTTGTAAGTGAAACTAGGTGCACTTTTAAGTGAAACTAGGTGCACTTGTAAGTGAAACTAGGTGCACCAAAGTTCCAGTTATTTACGAAAATGCCACCGCGTCATTTTTTTAAAATTGCATCTGATTCGTTGATCTGGACACGTGGACGACTGTGGAGCGTTCTCATTTCCTACCTGGGCGAGAGTTCTCACGAGAGTGCACCCCTATATATATATATACATATATATATATATATATATATATATATATATATATATATATATATATATATGTATGCATATTTTTTCTCTTACCAAATTCTCCAAATGAAAATGAAAACATAGATCACCTGACGCTACCACCACCAAAGGTTGTTGTACATAAATTTTTATACTATTATGTATTACATTTTTATTAGACAGAAATATCATTATATTATAATAATAGAACAACGTGTGTGATATCTAGCAATTACAAAAATTATGTACCTTCAGTTAACTCTCAACCTAACTCTATTACAATGCAGTATCTGTTCATAACTACTTTCTCAACCTATTGAAGCACAAGAGTAAGTATTGCCTCCACTGGGGCTCGAACCCACCACCTCCCGTATAAGGGCTCGAACCCACCACCTCCCGTATAAGGGGAAGGTTTGATGCCACTGGACCACAAGGTACAGAAACTGCAAATTACAAGTATAGAATGTGTCAACTACAAATACAGAATTTAAATGTTATTTTTGGACTAGGATACATGGTTTAATTTGTCGCAATCTAAGCTAGTGGTAGTTGCTTCTTTGTTTCATGGTAGTTTTGCGCAAATTATATCGTGGACCGTGGTCCACAATGCATTGTGGACCGCGGTCTCAAAACGACGTCGTTTTGATTAATGAAACAGACGGATGAATTTGCGCAACTCACTTTCTTTTCATATATACTGCACTTTCTTTTCATATATACTGCAGTTCCCTTTCAACACAACTGCAGTTACTTTTTGATATAACTACAGTTGTATATTATCGAATGAAACTATAGTTATATCAAAAAGTAACTGCAGTTGTGTTGAAAGGGAACTGCAGTTGTGTTGAAAAGAAAGTGCAGTATATATGAAAAGAAAGTGTAGTATATATGAAAGGGAATTGCAGTATATATGAAAGGGAACTGCAGTATATATGAAAGGGAACTGCAGTATATATGAAAAGAAAGTGAGTGACAAGAATTCATCCGTCTGTTTCATTAATCAAAACGACGTCGTTTTGGGGACCGCGGTCCACAATGCATTGTGGACCGCGGTCCACGATATAAGAACTGGTAGTTTTGAACGGATGCCATAGTATTTCAGGATGGTTATGTAATTTTCATTGAGTAGTGTGTCCCGAGTTATTTTGTAGAAGTTTTTTGCAATTTTAAAAATTTGCGTCACAAAATAAAAATTGATGTGTAACAATACTTTTGTGACAGTTTTGACTACCACAACGACTAGTAGTTTTTTTTTAATACAACGACTAGTAGTTGTATTCTAAATTTGTCGCTAATAATATCTAATTACTAATTTGTTATTAATAATGCATGCTTTTATTATCTTCAAATTAGTGCTATCAATTCTTACCTTCTCGGTAAAGTTATGCTTAAAATTTAAGGTGTATAGTTTTATTTATGAGATAAATCTCAAGATATATATCCTATAGCAAATAAATGTTATCATCAATAACTCTTGTATACCGGTACATAACATCCACACACAATGTATACGGTGGTCACAACAAGAGTTACCTATACATATCATATTATATATTATATATTTATATAATACGATGGTCACAACACTTCATCTCAACATTATATATTTCAATAAAGCTCTCAAATTCTTGGCATCAACGGTATGCAAATACATATGACATATTCTTATCTTCAATAGTAGACATAGTAAAATTTACAGACAAATACATTCCAGTTTATTGTTTGACATGGTATAACAACATTATGGAATATGATTATATTGCCTACCATTCATAATAATAATAATCCATTGACATATTATATGCTCTCAGAGATATAATATATAATATTATTTATGTGACCAATACCCATATATTAAATATTTAAATATAGAGTTTTTTTTGAATGCTAAATATAGAGTTAATTTCACTAGAGATCTTTATTTTTTGTGGCAATTTTAAATTTAGCTTCAGATTATCGGTTTTAACATTTTGTGGCAATTTTGATTAATCCAATTGCAATTCGCGTATGTTTAAGTGGGGGCATTATGGTAATTTTAGTATCTATATTACGTGAATTAAAATGGTGCATTTTAGTACATGGTGTGGTGCGTTTTAATACATGTTGTGGTGTATTTTATTACGTATATTGGTGCATTAACTGTGTTGTGGAATTGTGTGTTTTAATCCCTCCGCTGGTGCATTTTCATACGTAGAATGGTGTGTAACTGTGTTGTGGAATGGTGTGTTTTAATCCGTCCTCTGGTGCATTTTAATACGTAGAATGATGAGTATTTTAACACATATTTTCTAATAAGTATGTTGTAAAATGACGTGTTTTAATCCGTCCTCTGGTGCATTTTAATACGTAGAATGATGTGTATTTTAACACATATTTTCTAATAAGTGTAATAGTGCATGTTTATAATCTGGGATGAGTATTTTCAATAAGTGAAATTGTGCATTTTAACACATGTTGTTGTGCATTTTAATACGTCGAATGGTGCATATTTTAGCACATATTTTCCAATATGTGTAAATAGTGTATGTTTAGAATGATGCATTTTATTACGTATACTGATGAATTTCAAGTGAATAGGTGCATTTGGTTATTGTGTGGAATGATGTGTTTTATCAGTCCTCTGGTGCATTTTAGTACGTAGAATGGTGTGTTTTGTAACATATATATATATATATATATATATATATATATATATATATATATATATATATATATATATATATATATATATTGCACGTTGATTTGATGACATGATGTAATCTAATGGCTAAAAAAATGTCGCACGACCACACCTAAGGAGTAGATCACACTTGAACTCAACTCTCTCTCTCTCTCTCTCTCTCTATATATATATATATATATATATATATATATATATATATATATATATATATATATATATTTTCTTACAAAATTCTCCAAATGAAAATAAAAACAGAGATCACCTGTCGTTACCACCATTAGTCCATTACAATCACTTATATGAAATTTATCTAAAAACTTTTATATATATGAATGCAAGTTATGTCCCTTATTTTTATCCTTATTAGGCTAAGGGCCAAAGGTAGTTGTACATCAATTTTTAAAATATTATGTATTACATTTTTATTAGACAGAAATATCATTATATTATAATAGAACAACATGTGTGATATCTAGCATTTATTATACCAAGATTTATATTACATTGTAAGCCCTGATACAAAAATTATGTACCTTCAGTTAACACATAATTGTTAACACATAATATGATAGTTACATGTATAGAAACTGTAAATTACAAGTATAGAATGTGTCAATTACAAATACAAAATTTAAATATTATTTTTGGACTAGGGTCCATGGTATAATTTGCCGCAATCTAAGCTAGTGGTAGTTGCTTCTTTGTTTCATGGTAGTTTTGAACGGATGCCATAGTATTTCAGGATGGTTATGTCTGCTGGGACGAGGATTAGTCTTTCGGCTGTCGGCTGGAGGGACACCTTTGGGCAAACTTAAAAAAAAAAAAAAAAAAGAATGGTTGTGTAATTTTCATTGAGTAGTGTGTCCCGAGTTATTTTCTAGTAGTTTTTTGCAATTCTAAAAATTTGTCACAAAATAAAAACTGATGTGTCCAACAATAATTTACTGACAGTTTTGACTACCACAACGACTAGTAGTTGTGTTCTAAATTTGACGCAATAATATCTAATTACTAATTTATTATTAATAGTGCATGTCTTCTAGGCAAAGTTATGTTTAACATTCAGGCTATAATTTTATTTATGAGATAAATCTCAAGATATATGTCTTATAGTAAATAGCAAATAACTGATATCATCAATAACTCTTATATAACAGTACATAGCACCCACACACAATTTATACGGTGGTCACAACAAGAAAGTGTATCACAACATTATATATTTCAATTAAGCTCTCAAATTCTAGACATCAACAGTACGTAAATACATATGACATATTCTTATCTTCAATAGTAGGTATAGTAAAAATTACCTACAAAGATAATCACTCATCTAAGTTCAAGTAATCTATGCTATTTACCACATTCCAGTTTATAGTTTGACATGGTATAACAACATTATGGAATATGATTATATTGCCTACCATTCATAATAATAATCCATTGACATATTGTATGCTCCCACAGATATAATATAAAATATTATTTATGGGACCAATACCCATATATTAAATATAGAGTTAATTCCACCATAGATCCTTTGTTTTTTGTGACAATTTCAAATTTAACCTCATATTATCGTTTTTGCCATTTATTTTTCTCTCTTCATATTTTTCTTTTGTTATTTTTTTCCGATTTCAACTGATTTAATTGGTTTAATGAAAATTATGGTTACTAAAAATTAGATGTTACCTAAAGCCCTAAATCAATTAAACTAGTTGAAATCCGAGAAATAACAAAATAAAAATATGAAAAGATAAAAATGCCCTTACTTGTCCTATTTACTATTTACTGGTCAAACAAACTCTTTCTACACTTTTTATTTTCTTTAGTAATTTTTTATTATTTTTAAATTTAATTCTTTGTGTTTTTTTTAGGAAATTAATTCTTTGTGTTTAATATTACTTTTAATGTATTTTCTAAATATATAAATTTTATATATTAATACTAAACTTAATATTATGAAAAATTGTATTAAAAATAACTTCAGTCAAGACTCGGTAAACGAACTAGACAACCAAAATGGGACGGAGGTAGTAATAGTCTGGGATGTTAAATGGAAAAAACAATAGTCTGCAACTAAATTTAAAATTGCCACAAAAAACAAGTGACTTTTGGTGGAATTAAATCTTAAAATATATGTATTATATATTGATCTTGTTTGGTAAATGATAGTTGATTGGGTTAGCGGGTATGATTAGTTGATAACATTAGCTGATTGAAAAGATGTGTTTGGTAAATTAATTGTTAGTTGTTTGATATAATTTATTTTCTAAAAAGCTAATTGAAAAAGTTGCTTTAACCAAATATTTATATTGATTTTTTAACCAAACTAAACAGCTAATAATAATCAAATAAGTTAAAATTGACTTGTAAGCTAACTATTTTACCAAGCAGGCCATTATATATAGCCGAAAGCTATATATCAAATCAATGTTCACTTCGGAGTAGTAATTGCTGGGTATAAAGGAGCAATCTAAAACAAAGCATCCGGCAATAGCAAGAAATTCATGTCCTCAACAAATAATATGTTGCTGATTGTGCACCCTCAAGCTGACCAAGGTACTGAGACTGGCCTGTTTCATCCTCCAATAACCAAGTTCCTGTTGACTTGACTAAATTTTTTTGAGCTAAATGGCCCATTTAAATCTTTGCATGTAGTTCAGTAGTTAATTTAAAACTTTTTCAAATTCGTAATTATGTTGTTTCAATAAATCAGTGGGAAACAGGATTTTGTTGCATGTGCCAAGTAACTTACTCTTTCCTTTTCCTTTTTTGGAAATTAAAAGGATTCAATTTAGCTATTCCTTTCCTAATTAAACTTTGCTTCTCCTAAACCTAATGGGATTATGCTTCGGACTGTCCTATATATATATGCATATCTATTTCACCCCAGTTAACACATACACAATTAATTAATACATAGGTAGCAGAGTAAATTTTCTATTCTGTGACAATGATTCCTGATGTCCTTTTCGAGATTTTGACTCGAACAACCTTAGAAACAATGGATACGTGTAAGGTTGTTAGTACGGAATTGAAGGAACTCATCAACGACCCATGGTTCAAGCAAACCTACAGTCAGAAAACAAGAAATATCTTTGGATATTTTGTTCAAACAGTCAAAGGCAATCGCCATCTATCCAAATTTGTCCCTATCAATCCAACCTTGAACGTTCAGAATAATATTTCTATACAATGCTTTAAGGATGACTTGAAGATCTTGGCATCTTGTAGTCAAGGAATTCTGTGTTGTAGAATGTATGAAAATAGGTCATATCAATACTATGTTTGTAAGCCGAGCACTAGCCAACTTGTTGCATTGCCTAGTCCTAGGAAGCCAGGCCAGTTATTTGAACGAGTTGCTTTGACAGTGCTTAAATCAAAACCTTATCACTACCAAATAGTCAGATTCTCTGACGATCATTATTCGTCACCAGGACAAGATAGTTACATATGCGAGGTTTTCGATTCCAAACTTTGGACATGGAGGCAGTCCAAAAACCTTGTAACGGAGCAATGCACGATTTTCGGCCATCAACCATCGGTCTGTATAGGCGGCATAGTCAATTGGCTTACAAACAAAAACTCGGTTTTAGCCTTCGACTCGACAACAGAAACTCACTCAGAGTTCCCGACACCGACAGCGGAGTTGTCGAACGATGAAGGCTATGAGAAAAAGCAAATCATGGAGTACAATGGGAAGCTAGGGTTTTCATGCGAGTACAAGTCGGAAAAACTGTTGCTTTGGGAGCTAGAAGACAGAAGAAATTGCAAGTGGAAGATAAAGAAAGTTGTGGGAATTGATAAGGATGAGAAGAGGTTGATAGGTTGCAGCCTTGCAGACATGGCTTTGATGACTGGGTATAGGCTTCAGGTGTATGAACAGAGCGGTCTGCATTTTCCTATGGATATTTTTCCCTTCCGATCAGACTGGGCGCCAGTTAATTTGAAGGGAGATGAGATGACTGGGTTTTGAGGGTCAATATGAAACAACATTTTGTTCTTTAATTTGCATGTTCTGTAGTTAGTTAAAGCATGCTTTTTTGTACTGATCTGAATGTTTTTATATTTGAGCTATTTTTTTATTCTATTGTTTATTATTTTAATGTAAGTATAGTTTGAACGAGCTGAGTATTGAATTTTAATTTAATAATTAGTAAATAGTAATGACTATGAGTTTTAATAAAATTTGTTGACTAGACTATCTATTTGATGCTAAATCAAAGGGCAAGGTTTAGCAGCAGAAGAAAGAAAGGAAAACTGCAAGGGTGAAGGTAAGATCATACAAGCAGAATAAAAAATCAGAATGTTTGTACCTGTCCCCTTGTATAGCAAGACAAAATCTTGCACAAAAATCTCTCCAGAAACACCAATAAGGGATCTGAGAAACCTGTTAGCAAGGACGGGTGGAAGATGTTAAATTCAATTATAAAGGATAACACATACACTTGAAGAATCAAAAGAATCATAAGCAGCACTAGCAGTGGCCAAAGCAGAGTTCATTTTTTATATTTTAATGATTACACAATGATTCTTAGAAATTTCAACCATATAAACAACAAAGTATCAAATAATAGTTTTTCCTGAGCATGTTAATGCATAGATCCATAGGTACCATTAAAAAAAATTATATAAATAAAAAGTATGTAAACAGTAGCTACATGATCACCCAAATAGATATAATTTCAACATGTCCATTTCTCAATTGAATTGCATTGCAAACCAGGTAGTCCACTTTTGAGGCAGGAAATACACATCAAAGAAACAAAAAGGACACCACTTTTGATTGGCAGATCATATGAAGAAAAGTGAAAGAATGTAGACCAAGGCAATCAGGGCATATAAATAAATGGTGCAAACATCCAAACATGCAGTGATGCAACTATGCAAGAATTATAAAAGTATAAGCAAAACACTACAATTACTACTGTATATTTAGCACGCCACAAATAGAATTTCTACTTGCACAATGTTTAAAAGGAGAACATCAGTATAGATAGGTTACAGAGTAGATAAAAGCAAGGGATTGTCAATCTCTGCTGGATTTACCGATCGTTTCCCCCCTCCAATCTTCTATCACGCTGCTACCCTGTGACTGAGGGCTCGATTGTGCTCGATTGAACAAAATCCACATCATAACCAAGCATAAATATGTAAAACATTTTCCAAACAAATAGGGAAAAATGGAGTTAGGTATTTAGGGATTAGGGTTTTAAGATTTAGAGTAATAGAAGTGACCTGTACGAATGACTGAATGAGAACCGCCCCCGGTGGAGGACTGTTGACAGTGGAGGACCGGCGATGGGCGGACGAGGCCAGCGGCGGTGGCGACGTCGTCAAAGAGGTGAGGCGGCACCAGAGATTGGGCTGAGGGCGCTGCTGTACGAAGAAATTTCCGGCGACCTCTACAACAATAAAGCCGGCAACGATGGAGCGATGGTTACGATGGAGATGGTTAAGGGGCTGATGAGACTTGAGAGCGTGGGAGGAGGTGAGTATTTTTTTCATTTTTTTTTATTTAAAATTATTAAAATAAATTTAAAATAATCTATATCTATACTATATATAAAAACAATATCCTCCTCCCAAATTTTCCCGCCCAAACTTAGTGGCATTTTAGTAAAATCATTTGTTTTATTCATTTATTAATTTATTAATTAATTATCCAAATATATTTTAGTAAAATCATTTTAGTAAAATCATTGATTTTATTAATCAACCATATATAATTTCATAAAATTAGCAATCAATTATTATTACAATTAAAATTAATTACACTTTCCTTTAAGAGGACCCTTTGTTTCACAATTTGTGTGCTATATATATCACCATATATTACAAGACAAGCCCAGCTGAATTTATCATTCCATATGACTTGGAGTCTCTAAAAAACAATTACATCATAGGAATGAGATTTAAAATGAGGTTTGAAGGGGAAGAAGCTCCTGAGCAGAGGTATGTCACATGTGTTAGCATTGTTGAGGGTGATGTGTCTTTTCTTCGTATCAATTCTAGACCAGTAACTAATATTATGAGCATTATGTGGTGTTTTTTTTTATAGGTTTATTGGAACTATTGTTGGCATTGAAGATTGTGATCCCCACAAGTGACCGGAATCAAAATGGAGATGTCTAAAGGTAATACCCTTGTGTTTGAAAGGTAGGGGTTTGGTGATACATTTTTATTTGTGATGTCTAAAGTGATATGTATTGCTATCTTTAGGTGCAGTGCGATGAAACTTCAACGATTCCAAGGCCTGGTCGGGTTTCACCTTGGAAAATAGAGCCAACTCTTTATCCTTATAAACTAAATCCACTAATTTGTACCAAGTTTTCCCCCCAAAATTTAGAGGCATTTATTATAAATTAATTTATCTTAAATCATCATACTTTACTATGTGTTTATGTTTATTGTTTATAATGTTTTTTTTTTTGAGTTCTACTGACTCTGTTACAATGTAATATCTGTTTATAATGTTATTTATAAACAAGAAAATTGCAAACTTTATTTGCAAAATTATGATCAAATAATGATTTTAGTCTCCAATTATCAATAATAATAATAATAATAATAATAATAATAATAATAATAATAATAATAATAATAATAATAATGTTATTACCTTAATCACTTTACTTTCTAAATTTTTGTAATGTCAATCATTTAGACAAAAATATTATTTAGAATTAATATATATATATATATATATATATATATATATATATTGCATCATTATTTAATAATAATAATAATAGTAGTAGTAGTAGTAGTAATAGTAATAATAATAATAATAATAATAATATAATAATAATAATAATAATAATAATCTATACTAATAATATTCTACATCATCAATAGTAAAACTAAATTAAAAATGGAAAGGAAATATTTCAATAATAATAGTATACATCATCAATAGTAAATGCATATTTTCAATTTTAAACAATAGTAAAGGTAAATTAAAAATGGAATGAAAATATTTTAATAATAACATTCTACATCATTAATCAAAATAGAACAGAAATTAGGTAAAAATACCAGTGGATCTATTATTCTAATTGACTAATTAACTGAAAATAAAAAAAAATAATCAACTAAAAATGAATCTGATATTACTAATTGACTGAATATATAAAAGGAAATGATATTAATAATTGACTGCAAATAAAAAAAATATCCATAATTGACTAAAATGAAAAAGGAAATGGTCAGATCATTGCATTTTAATTAAAAAAGGAAAACATTCTACCTCATCAATAATAAAGGCAAATTTTAAATAATATTAAAGGTAAATTAAAAAAGGAACGAAAAATTAAAAATGAAACAGAAATATTTCAATAATAATATTCTACATCATCAATTAAAAATGGAACGGAAATTAGGTAAATATTACTACATAATTCTTTTCATTTTTCCTAGATAAGGTTGCCTAATATTAATTTACACATAATAATCGGCACTAATAATTAAAAAAAAAAAACATAACAACTGTTGGAGACGTCTGTTTTTTTTTAAAAAAAAAAATTATTATTATTATTATTATTTAATTATTTTAATTAAAATTATTTATACATTTTATTTTAAAATTAGTAACCGCAATGTCATCATAATTGTAGGTAAACAGGTCAATTTGGACTCTTTTTTTTTTTTTGAAAACATGTCAATTTGTACTTAATTGGATAAGTTTATGTAGTTCAGAGATCCAATTGCATTCTTTTTTAGTTCGATTACCTAATTGCAATTTTGTGTGTAGTTCAATGGCTTATTTGACCCTTATTCCAAGAAAAAATGATATTACTAATTGATTTAAATATAAAAAGATCGTAATCTATATTCTATACTATATATAAAAGTAAAATCCTCCTATTTCATTCTCCGCCCAAACTTTTGGAGTCAATTAATTAAATTTTATTTGTCAAATAATTAATAAAGCTTATTTGTTAAGAAAATGTAAAATAGAAATTAACTAATATCTATTAATTGATAATATGTATACTCACGTATCGACACTGACGGTAATAATGTGTTACCGGTATATTATTATTTGAGTAACTGAGTATCTGAATACAATGTAGCGTATAGTGTTTGAGTACTTGAGTACAATATTGAGTGCAGTGCTCAGTGTACAAGTGTTGTCTAGTCAGAAGTGTAAGAAGTGTCCCCCTTCACTATGTGGTTGTGAGCCTTTTTATTCCCTGCAGCTCAGTAACGGAGCATTGATGAAGAGTTGATCGTTGGACATCAGTACCTGAGGTGTTGAATGCTGAGGAGCTGAACGTCTATCATCAATGCTGAGGAGCTGAACGTTGGCCATCAATGCTGAGGAGTTGAACCGTTGAGCATTGATGCTGAGGTGTGAGGTGTCTTAGGTGCATTACCCTGTCACCAGTCCCCCCACTCCCTAGCCAACGAGAGTAATTGAGGTGGTTTGGGAGTAATGACCTGCATGAGACTGTTTTTTTTTTTTTTTTTTTTTCGAACAGTAGTGGCCGAGGTCAGGCCTTGGCCAAATTTTGGCCGAAGTCTGACCTCGGCCAAAATTAATTGGCCGAGGTCACGCCTCGGCCAAAAATTGGCCGAGGTCACCTCGGCCAAATTGGCCGAAGTGTTTTTTTTTTTTTTTTTGTTTCTTTTTCTTTTTCTTTTTCTTTTTGTTTTTTGGTTTTTGTTTTGTTTTTGTTTTTTGTTTGTTTGTTTTTGTTTTTGTTTGTTTGTTTTTTTTTTTTTTTGTTTGACGTTCTGCGCGCGAGCTTACTTCGACCAGCCATAGGCTTCGATCAAAGGTCTGCTCTCCCGTCAGGTAGCTAGCGAGATCGGATCTCGTGCCAGCCCTAAGGGACTAGAGTGTGGTGTTTTTGAAATCAAGCATCTGGCTTGACCCAAGAAAACACTCTTCCGTCAGGTAGCTAGCGAGACCGGATCTCGTGCCGGCCCTATGAGAATAGAGTTTTTTGTTTTATGAGGAGCAGCGCCACTGATGAGGTGACACCACTTCATCCAAGTGTTGGCCGAGGACACACCACTTCATCTGATGAGGTGACACCACTTCATCCAAGTGTTGGTCAAGGACTGGCCTCGGGCCGAGTGACACCACTTCATCTGTTGAGGTGACACCACTTCGCGCCCCGCCTCGCACCGTGCCGAAGCGACTTCGGCACGGGGCCGAGGTCCCGTGACCTCGGCGCTGGGCCGAAGTCACGCACTTTATATTTTTTATTTTTTATTTTTATTATTTTTTTTTTTAGCGCGAGATTGGCCGAGGACTGACTTCGGCCAAATTGGAGAGTTTTTTTTTTTTTTTTTTTTTTTTTTTTTTTTTTAGCGCGAGATTGGCCGAGGACTGACTTCGGCCAAATTGGAGAGTTTTTGACCGACCATCAGCGAATTACATGTTTTTTTCGTTGCACGGACTTTTCCTCTAGCTCACTGTTTCTTGCTTCCTTGCCCAGGTCGCACCTCCTCTTCTTGGTGTTAGAAGCTAAAGGCTCAGGATCTTCTTCCTTTCGCCACACATTGCCGGGTAGGCTTTGTTGCTGCTGGTACTGTCCCGGACACTCAACAAATGCTGGTGCTGAGGGAAAATGCACCATTCCCATTTCCTCAGCGTGACTTAGAATCACGCTAACCGGGTGAGTAAGCGGTGTTAAGTGCCGCGGTGGGGCGAGACGAGAATGCTCATCTCTTCCCTTCGTTGAGGGTGGTTGGTTTGGTCGTGGTGTCTGGCTGGGCGGACCTGCTTTATCAGGTCGCTCACTCTTTCGTCCTTCCTCCTCATCCTTCTTTCTCCTGTCAGCCTCTTCTGCGTCTGCGTACCGGTTGGCCGTTCTCATGAGTTCTTCATAAGAGCGTGGGTGGTGGGTGTTCAGTTGTTTGTGGAAATCGCCTGACCTCAGTGCTTGGATGAAGATGAGAACTGCTGCCTTCGAATCGAAGTCATATACGTTGTTGACTTCTTTTTTCCATTTGCTTAAGAAGTCTCGCAGGCTTTCTCCCTTATCCTGCTTTACCCCCCGAGATGTGAGAATGGTTTCTTATGTTGTATACTCCCTGAGAAGTAAGACAAGAAACTTTTGGATAGCTCTGCAAAAGTTTGAACTGATCCGTCTGGGATTGTGTTAAACCAATCTTGAGCAGTCCCGTCCAAAGTGGACAAGAACGCTCTGCACATTATGGCATCGTTTGCCCCAATCATGACCATGGCTGCCTTGTATCTTGTCATATGGGTACGCGGATCTGAAGTGCCAGTGTAGGCCTTGATGGTGGGTAGTTGAAAATCTTTTGGAAGAGGAACTTCCATTATGTCAGGAGAGAATGGAGCGGCCATTCTTACCTCCGGTTCTAGTGAGTGTTCTCTTGCTTCTACTTTCTTTTCCAAATCATCTATCTGTCTTTGGAGTCTTTCCACCAGGCCTTCCTGTGGTGTTTTGTGTCTAGTGGAGTGACGCGGAGCCAATCCACCAGATTCGCCCATCCTTTCTCCGGATGGTCGTTTGGTTACTGTCTTTCCTGCTTGGGCACGGGGACCTCTATTGGAGGATCCTTGCACCCCTTGAGTTCTGTTTTGCCTCGGAGATTGCACTTCTTCCTCCAGAGGGGGTGGTGGCGGTAAGATCTGGCCTTGCATTTCTGCGACTAGTTGGGCCATCGTCGCCGCCGCCTGTTGGATGACCTGCGCTGCTGCCTGAAGGTCCACCACCTGGGCGGGAGCAACAGTTGCTGGGAGGGAAGTACGGCCACCACCATGGTCGTCGTTGAGTTGGGTACGGAGGTCACCTTCTCTGCGGTTGTTGTTGTTGAGTTGATTGTGAAGGTCACCTCCATGGTTACTGTTGAGCTGCTCACGAAGATCACCCGAGGGGTGACCCTTGTTCACGACTAGGTGTGCGCGAGCTGCTGGATCCAGATACCATTGATAGCGAATGAGATGAACTGAGTGGTTTTTTGATTTTGTGAATTTAGCCTGAGATCTGATCTCGGCTCTCAATGAAAGCACCAATTTCCGTTACTGAGCTGCAGGGAATAAAAAGGCTCACAACCACATAGTGAAGGGGGACACTTCTTACACTTCTGACTAGACAACACTTGTACACTGAGCACTGCACTCAATATTGTACTCAAGTACTCAAACACTATACGCTACATTGTATTCAGATACTCAGTTACTCAAATAATAATATACCGGTAACACATTATTACCGTCAGACACTATTAATAAAAGTAAAACCATTTATCGGAAAAAGAAAAGGATTTACTAATTGACTAAAAATTATTTAAAAACTTTAATAATTACTTATACTTTCTTTTTGAACACTCTAAGTTATTTAAACTTTAAAAAAGAAAAATTAATTGAACATGGGTTGTTAGATTTTTGTAATAATCAAAATTAATTCATTCAAATATGGAGGAGGAAGATAAAACTAAATGCAATATGGTGAAAATGAATATACTTTAAATATAAAATTATAATTACACATATATTAGTGTAATTGACTAATAATAATTGCCTAATAATTATTATGGTAATTAAGCTAAGCATTGGTCGTTGAATTTATTTTTATAATAATTATAATTAATTTATTTCTCATTTTCTCATATTTACTTTAGTAATAATATAATTATATAAGTCATATTACTTTTTAGACAAACAAGTCATATATTATTCAATTAATTGAGTAATACTTTTGTACTAATCTTATAATCAAATAAATGTACATGTTCAATATTAAAATTTTTTATAATTTCATCTTTATTTTTATTATATCAATATATAATAAAAAAAAATTATCCACGCACGGGTAATAGGACAATTATTTGTTTTGATTCAAGCCAGGAAAACATCAAAAAACATAATCGATCCAATCAATTTCATCAATTGCGCTATATAATATTCGATGTTATAATATATATAATTGTATATTGATCCAAATATTCTTTAAATATTATAACAAATCCATTCCGTGCAACGCACGGGCGAAAATACTAGTAATATTTTAATAAGATAAACGCCACATCAGCTATGATGTAAAAAAACATTTCAAATTTAATCGAATTATATAATTTTAGGCAATTCAAAAATTTGATTAAATTTTATCAAGTTAAATGGTCTAATTAATTTTTCACTAGTAGTTCAGTAATTAATTTAAAACTTTTACCAATGTTGTTCAATAAATTAGTCTGACTGACTGGGAAACAGGATTTTGTTGCCTGTTTGTCAAGTAACTTACTCACTCTTTCCTCACCGCAAGTGATGCCTACAAGGCTACAATTGTCACTTCCTATTCATTTTTATTGGATAGGTAGATTTCTTATTAACTTATGATGGGATCAACTAATCCACCAATAATCTATAAAAATCATTGTTGCAAAAATCTCCGCCTAGGCCGTCTAGGTACCCGCCTAGGCGCTAGGCGCTCCCACACCGAGGCGAATTGCTCCCTAGGCGTCCGCCTAGGTGGCCGGCCGCCAAGGAAGCCGCCTAGCGCCTAACTCGGCCGACTGGGCCGAGTTGGTGGCCGACTGGGCCGAATTTGGCCGAGTTGACTCGCCAAACTCGATAGAGTTAGCCGAGTTAACTCGAGCGAGTCGGTCTTCTTAATTTTATTATTATATTTATATATATTTAAATTTATTTATTTATATAAGTAAGAGAAGTAAGAGAGATATATATATATAATATATATATACTATAATATATGACATACACCCACACACATGAATTAATTTTTTGTTTTTATAGGTCGCCGCCTAGAACCGCCTCGGTGCCGCTTAGACCGCTTAGGCGCTAGGCGCTAGTCTACCGCCCGACTAGCGCCTAGCGCCTACTGCAACCATGATAAAAATACATATGTTTCTTTGTTTGTTTTTGGTAACTTCAACCAAGATGACAAGAGATTCACACTTGTAACAAGATCACGAGTTTGTATCATTGCCCCCTTGGTTTGAGATGGTCAGCTATGATTAACCTAAGCCGATTTACTTCATTTTGATCATTTGCCGACTAGGTTCACAAAGCAGGGTTTACCTACATCCAAAAGGGTCGTGGGGTTTTCCTCGTCATCCAAAAAAAATATTTTTTTTAATCCAGAAATGTCTAATAGGGAGTGGAAATTGTAGGGATAGCAAACATTTTCAATATAATTTATTATTTTCCTTTTCCTTTTGAATGACATTATATTTTATCGAATAAATTTCACTTTTGGGCACCTGACTATTATACATGAATCACATTTTGTCCTTGACTATTAAATCTTTTAATAATTAAGTGCATGACTATGTAATTTGTATCGCATTTGGTCCTATCGTCCAATTTCTCGGCCAACTATTGCATGCCAAAAGTACTCTTTCCGGGAGAAGCAAATGCTCTTCCAAAGATGCTCCTTCCGGAAGAAGCAAATGCAGTGCTCCTTCCGGAAGAAACACTTTCAACAATAGTTGGCCGAGAAATTAGAGGACATGATTAAATGTGACATAAATTATATAGTCATACACCTAATTAAAAAAATTTAATACTCATGAACCAAATGTGATTCATGTATAATAATCATGAAATCAAAAGTGAAATTTTCTCTATTTTCTGACCAATATATACTTTGTTGTTGTCTTTGTGAGGCCTACCTAAGAAAAATTTGTAATGAAAGAATATACTCTTACAAGTATAAGAATAATTTTCAGTAATAAAATTTGTTAAATTTCCAAATATATATTGTAAGCTTTTGCAATAATCTTTTAGGTAAAAAATTTGGATTGTACGTCGAAATTCCCAAAGTTTTCAAAAGTGTGATTTGTATTTACAACTTTATGAGAAAATAGATAATAGATAATAGATAGGAAGTTACAAATATGCATTCATAAGTGCATCAACACAATTCAAATTTGACATCTTAGTTAGTTGTTTGACTCAATTTATAACTTTTCAATAACTAAAGATTGAATTTGTAAATTTTGTAAATATTGAATGAGAGGCTAAATTTATAATTTGGGAACAATTGAAATGTCAAAATTAAAAATTATTGGTGCATTTAGTAATTAATTTGATAAAAAGACTATTTTTCTAGAAATTAAAAAACGGAAGAAATACTAAACATGTTTTCTTGTTATTTCTCTAAATAAGAAAATGAAAAAAAAATGCATTTCTCTAATTTCGAAAATTACTTATAATAGATTATCTAAATAGGAGAAATGGATGACGAATTGCTTCCTTAAATAGTCGGTCAGTTTGACTTCTAGCAACAGTGTTTAGCTCTTTCTTATTCATGCTTTCCTTTTTTTTTTCTTTTTTTTTTTCTTTTTTCTTCATCCCCCAAGCCCCCACCCATCTCCCCCTATTTTCAGCATTTTTTTTTTCTTTTTCATCTTATCTCGTTGCTTCGATTCTTTCTTCTTTTTTTTTTTTTTAATCCATATTTCCTTATTATCTTCATGGCAAATAATAATTTTAACACCACAAACTCTCCAAAATTACATTTTGTAACCATTAAGATAATTTAATTTAAATAGGAGTAATTTTTTAAAACACTAATGATTGTTTACAAAGTAGTATATGCTCCAATCACGAATTAAATGCGGGCATTTGGATGGAACACATGCCAAGTGTACGGCATGACGAACATGTATCCTTTATGCACTGGTCGAGGTGGCGGCAATCTTACTTATCCCACATGCAGTATTCTGACAGATTGCATGAATGTGATGTAGTTATACATTCTGTTAGGGTTACGCTTCTCTTTAACAATCAAGTCTCATGCTCAAGTAAGTTCTTCTCAACCACACATGATCGGGAGGACTAATCCGGCTAAATCCTTACTATGCTGAACGGAAAACTTCCTTCCTAATAAACTTGATCTGGTCAGGGAAAATGTAAAGCTAGTCAGTTATGTTCGGGAAATTAGCCCAATAACTTTAGACACGATATCCGAGCACATAATTAAATATTCGAGTAGTGTATACTCTCTATCACACTCATTTAGAATCAGAGTCACGTGAGAGTTGCAGTGGGCCCTGCCTCCCCTCCCCCACCCTCACCCAACCCAACCCAAATNNNNCCCCCCCCCCGCGCTCCCTCTATAAGCAAGCTTGTAGATTAAGTTTTATGCTATTTGTCTCTTTTTCGCTTTCAATCTCAAACCATCCAAATCAGACAACAGTAGACCACAATTCACAGCACAGTTCAGACTTCGGCAATTCGCACTTCAGCCTTCGCATAAGCGCATGTTCTTCTTCAATCTTCAAGCTGCAAGTCTATAGGTAAATTTTTTTATTTTATTTTAAAATTCTTTGGATCTTTTTAATGAATTACTCTTTATTGGAGCAGTGCTCACCACAACAAAAAGTCTAGATATTGTAGTTAAGGGTGTGTTTGGTAACCCGGAAAATGATTTTCGAAAATTATTTTTCGAGCTTTCGGTGTTTGACAACGTCTGGAAAATACGGTCAATGACCCCTTTTTTTTTTGAAAAACAACTTCCGAACAAAAAGTCCGGAAGTCATTTTCTGAAAACTTTTTCCGTGAGAGGGAATTGAAGGTCGTTCCTCTCCCGTTCCGGCGGTCTAGTTTCTGCCGGAAACCAGTCCGCCGGAATTGCTATGGTTTCAGCCAGAAACTAGAGCAGATCTGCTCTAGTTTTCAGTGAAAACCAGAAACCAGAGCACCGACCTTTTTTTGTCTTTTTTAAATAATAAATAATATTATTTTATATTTTAAATAAAATAATAAAAATATATAATTATACTTTTTTTTTTAGTTCTACGGACTCGGTTACAATGTAGTATCTGTTCATAGCTACCTTCTCAACCTACTGAGGCACAAAGAGTCAACAGATGCCTTCACGGAGGCTCGAACCCACTCCCTTTCACATGTGAATTGTATATATTATTATTATACAATTCTACTCATTTTTCAGAAAATAAACTAAACACACAAAAACAGTTTTCCAGAATGCAACAAAACATAGGAAATGAAATTGTTTTCTAAAAAATGACTCATTTTCCAGAAATCATTTTTCTGATTTCCAAACACACCCTAAATGGTAGCTAAATGTTAAACGGGCTAACTGTTTTTGCAGTTTTGTTAGATGAGTTTTTGCATTTTTGGTGAGTTTTGGAAGAGAAGAAGAGAGCAAGTCCAATTACCCCATCAAAAGAATATTAATATATTTTATTATTCTCTCAAATTGTGATGCCCCGGCACCAATAAATCCTGACTATGTCCCCGTTTAGAATGGTAACAGATGTGTGTCATAACACTACATAGTAGTTAGCTAAATAGTTCACCGTAGTAAATTATTTATTAATTTTATATATTTTTATTTATATTTGTTACCTTTTAATTAATCGAATTTGTGATTATATAATTAATGAAATTTGAAAATTGGGATAAAGTGACAAAAAGTAAGCATGCCGGTACGGCGGTACCTTTTCCTATATATATTCACTCTTTTTCTTTAGTACGTTTTTATTCATTCTCAGAACTACACTACTCACTACTGGAATCCATGGCCAAGGGAGACGAGGGTGGCTGCGATTCGAAGGTTTTTGATGGTAGAAATGCAAGAAAAAGAGATGAAAAACATGGGTGTTCAAGGAGTAGTAAAAAAAAGATAAGCAAAATAAAGAAATGGAGAAGAGAATACATTTCTTACGCTGCCAAAATGCGAGGGGGTTCAAGAAATTTAGGCAAGAACCAGGGAGGAGAATTAATGGCAGACGATAGAGAAAGAGTGATGGAGCTTCTAAGCAAATTCAGGGCAATATGCAAGAATCTTTTTGAAGAAAACAAGACTCAGGAGAGAGAAAGAAAGGCTTCTGAGTCATCTGTGATGAGAATCGACATCTTAGCAGCGAGAGAGGTGAAGAAAATGAGAACCCTCTACACAGAGAGACCCAATTCCCCAGGCCCAATTCCAGGAGTTGAAGTTGGGGACAAATTTCGTTACAGAATGGAGCTCATCCTGGTAGGCCTTCACAGCCATTTACAGAAAGGGATAGATTTCGTGACGAATGGCGATGGGGAAAGAATTGCGACGAGCGTTGTGGCCTCGGCCTCGGGCGGGTATGCCAATGAAACGAGCGACCCAAACGTGTTGATTTATTGTGGGCAGGGCGGGGACATGGTTTCTGGGGTGCAACATGAAGATCAGAGTTTGAGTAACCCTGGAAACTATGCACTGAAGAACAGCATTAGAGTGAAGAATCCTGTGAGGGTAATCCGAGGCACCAAGGAAAGGGCATCTTCATTTGAGACAACGTTTGTGTATGATGGGTTGTACGAGGTTGTGGAATTCTGGAGAGACACTAGCTGCAGTGGCAAGGTTCTGTACAAGTTCAAGCTGGTGAGGATTACTACTGGATCATCCTGATCACTCACAGAATATTTTCCTAGTTTTAACTTTTAATCCGCAGATTCAAATAAAATTGGAATTTGTAGTAAGATTGGGGATTTGTCCCATCATTATGTGTACTTAATGGATGACGAATTGCTTGCTTAAATAGTCGGTCAGTTTGACTTCTAGCGACAGTGTTTAGCTCTTTCTTCTTTTTTTTTTATCAAAGGATGAGGGGGTGACCCGAAAAGTACAAAGAAAGACTACAAGCTAATAGGAACCCCAGAAAAGGGTATACGCCTCTTAAAATGCGCTCCGCAAAGATCGTCCTCATAGTGTCTTGCCAAACGTGAAACTGTGAAAAAAAAATAATTAATTTATTATTTTTTTTTTTTTGTTCTTCATCCCCCAGGCCCCCAGTTGTTATACCATGGACCATGGTCCACAATGCATTGTGGACCATGGGTCATGGTTAATACTGCAGTTGTGTTGAAAGGATACTACAATTGTGTTGAAAGTATACTGAAGTTGTGTTGGAAGGAAACTGCAGTTGCGCGGAACAGAGGCCGTGTCATCCATTTGGAACTGCAGTTGTGTTGAACGGATACTGCAGCAGTTGTGTTGAAAAGATACTGCAGTTGTGTTGAAAGGATACTGCAGTATCAGCTATGATCATGGTCCACAATATAATTTGCGCACGCCCCCCATCTCCCCCTATTTTCAGCAATTTTTTTTCCTTTTCATCTTATCTCGTTGCTTCGATTCTTTATTTATTTCTCTTTTTTTTTTAATCCATATTTCCTTATTATCTTCATGGCAAATAATAATTTTAACACCACAAACTCTCCAAAATTACATTTTGTAACCATTAAGATAATTTAATTTAAATAGGAGTAACTTTTTAAAACACTAATGATTGTATACAAAGTAGTATATGCTCCAATCACGAATTAAATGCGGGCGTTTGGATGGAACACATGCTAAGTCTACGGCATGACGAACACGTATCCTTTATGCACTGGTCGAAGTGGTGACAATCTTACTTATCCCACGCGCCTGGAGTATTCTGAAAGATTGCATGAATGTGATGTAATTATACAATCTGTTCAGGCCAAGCGCTTTGTGCTCAAATGGCATGTAGTGGCCTCCCTCAAATGAAAGGTCATGAGTTCGAGCCTCAGTGGAGGAGATATCGAAAAATTCTTTGTGCTTCAATGGGTTTTAAAAAAAGTACAATCTGTTCAGGTTACGCTTCTCTTTAACAATCAAGTCTCATGCTCAAGTAAGTTCTTTTCAACCACACATGATCGGGAGGACTAACCCGGGGAAAGCCTAATAACTTTAGACACGATATCCGAGCATATAATTAAATATTCGAGTAGTGTATACTCTCTATCACACTCATTTAGAATCAGAGTCACGTGAGAGTTGC